>JBBPFJ010000032.1:953971-1098887 GCA_037975025.1 Excoecaria agallocha | reverse complement strand
AAACTTAAAAATCTTCTTTCGTAGTGCTACAGTAATTAGTGAGAACTAATTCAATCTAATTAGAATAACTCCACCTAAAGATCAAATAGCAGCTAGTGAGCCTCCCCGTAAGGAACTCCTCTCACTCTCGAACTTTTGTAGCAAGTCATGAAGGGAATTTGTCAAGAGATGGAGGAAAGAATGGAGAAAAAGGATTGCCGAAAACACCAACCCTACTTTCTGCTACATCTAAACCTATGAAGATGACATACTAACATCGCATAATGGCTATTAGAAACATAAATGAAAGTCAAAACCTCTTAAAGCAGAATAGATGCCTGGCGCCGTCGTCTGTGGCGAGTTGTAGCAAGATCGGAATAGATGCCTGGCGCCGTCGACTTCCTTGCTGGACAGAGAGACAGAGGGGCAGCGCGCGGTGTGTGAGGGAGGAGCCGTTGACCTTCGTTAGAGAGACAGAGAGAGGGAAAGCCGTGCGATGAATGAGATGAAAACCTAGGGTTTTCACAATTTATAGTTCTAACAAAGGTTAAATTACTTAAATGCCCCTAATTTAGCAATGGAATTTAATTCCGTTGCTATTTTTGCAACCGAATTAATTTTGGTTGCTATTTAGCAACGGAAAATAATTTCCGTTGCTATTTTAGCAACCGAAAAAAAATTCGGTGCTAAATAGCAACGAATATTATTCGGTTGCTATTTTTAGTTGAAAGTGTAATTTAGCAACGAAATTTATTCGGTTGCTAATTAGCAACGGAATATATTTTTCGTTGCTAATTTAGCAACCGAATAATATTCCGTTGCTAATTAGCAACGAAATTTATTTCCGTTGCTAATTTAGCAACCGAATAAATATTCCGTTGTTAAATAGCAACGAAATTTATTCCATTGCTAATTTTCGTTGCTAAATAATGGCGCCATAAATTCCCTCCACTTTTAGCTACAGAAGCTAACCAAATTTTTTTTTCGTTGCTAAATTTATAAAAATCAACCAATTGAGCAACGAAATATATAATCCGTTGCTAAATAGCAACGGAATTTTTTTCCGTTGCTAAATTAGCAACGGAATCATTTCCGTTGCTATTTCACGAATTTCTTGCAGTGTTTAAATGCTACTTCTAATCCGATGTTGGCTTGTGAGATTGTTGGCTATGTCCCTGAACAAAAGTTCTACCCTGCGAACCTACACGGATAAACACCCGTGCTAAGCTATAAAGCTTAGTGGGGAACAACTAATAACACCTTGATAACCACTCACAGTGTTATCACCAAGCATTCAATATAATAAAATACAATGCCTTACAAGATAATAAAGATATAACAGTATCGTATAATTAGAACAATAACAGACTTTATAATGTATTTGCACAAATGGCCTGCGTACAATTCCCTGTGGGTGTGGATAACAGGTGCAATGGATACCCGTAGGTATCTAAACAGAAGTCTCATATAGAGGCAAACAGAAGACTCATAAGAGTCAAATAGAAGCAGCTGTGATAACCTATAAGCATGCCTATCTATCCATAACCAAGTCTCTATGTGTAGCATAACATATCATATACTGTAACTTATTGAAATACATTTATGTATGTCTCTATTGAGAAATAGAAACTTACCTTTTTATTCATTAAGCACACTTGCATATATTAGAGAACACATTTGCCATATATCTGTAATTTAGATGATTTATAAGCTTAGGAAGGTCTTAGACAAGTCCTGTACCTTAAAAGAAATCCAAGAAAAATTCAGTTTTCAAAATACAGGGGAATGTCACGGTTACTACTAATTCCTAGTAACCGTGAGCTATATGCTCTTGGGTTCTGGACTAAAACAAACTACTCACGGTTACCAACATTTTTATAATAACCGTGAAGTATGGTGATGAACTCAGGTCACGGTTACTAAGAATTTCTTAGTAACCGTGAGATAGTTCGGAGTTTGTTTCTGGACCAAAAGCTCATTACCTCACGGTTACTAGTCTCAGAGTAGTAACCGTGTAGTAATGCTACGAAACTGGGTCACGGTTACTATGAAACTTTAGTAATCGTGGTCCAGTAAATACTTTTAGTCTGGACTGAAATTTTAGGCACCTCACGGTTACTATGAAATTCATGGTAACCGTGAGCCCTAAATCGTCCTCGAGACCGATTTCCAGTCTCGAATTCCATCCCCTTTTTGACCTGGAAAACAATAGTTTTAGCCAAAGTGGCCTTCAACAAAGTTGTAGGCCTACGTTTCTAGTTTCCAAAACACCAAAAATCATTTCAATAGGACCTGTAAAACTCCAGTTATTCAAGAAAAACCATAGACTGCTCAAAAACGCAAAAGTCACAAACTCAATCAAATTTGAATACCGATTTTCACTATCATGCAGTGAAAATCAGATTTCAGTTTCTTCTAACAAAATCAAGGCATGTAAGTCTAGTTTCTATAGCAACTTGAATTTCATCATTTAAGCAACTATAGCTCAAGATATGAGCAAAAGTGTACAGACTAGTCAAATTATCTTTAAAAACAGATTTTCATGTTTTCAACTAAAACTCACATACTTTCACTCTAAACCCTTTCTAAGCTTAAATCATCCATTACACACATGAGGAGAGGCACTCAAGATCTCTCTCATGACAAATCAATATACACACAAATACACATACAAAATTCTAAGCTCCCATACCTTGTTGAGCTCCTCCTTTCTCTTCAACCTTGAAGAGTCTCCTTTCCTTTCTCTTGCTTGTTTCTCCTTCTAAAACACATAAAACACTTCTATGAAAACCTAAAAAGCTATACAAAGAATCACTTACATTAAAGGAGAAGCAAGTTACCTTAACCCCCACAAATCCAAGGTAAACTTTACTTCTTTCTCAAAAATTCCAAGAAATCTAGAGAGAGAGAGGATGAGAGAGAGTTTAGGGTTTTGGAGATAGAGAAGATGAAAATGGAGAGTGAAGACCATGAGTTGGCCGCCCTCCTTCATCACAAATATCTACTCTCTTTAAATTCCAATTGGTCCAAATGTCAAGTTTAGGCCAAAGTTGCCATTTAGTCCCTCAACTTTTCGTTATTTCTAATAATGCCCCAAAACTTACTCTTTTGCTTTTCAATTAAGTCCTTCAAGACATAAATACACACAATTAAACATGGACACTAATAATTAATTAGTGTTAATTCTTCTAAGGTACACTGAGGGGCATTACAGGCACTACCAGATAAAAAATCATTCCAGAAGATCATAAGACTTTTAATTTACATCCATTGATTCTTAATAACATCCTAGAAATGAGAATGAAAAACATCGAACCACATCATAGCTTTAAGAGAAATTTTGATAAACAATAAAAAATATTGCACTATTTATCAAAATAATATCCTATCACTAATCTAGCTACAAAATGGCATCAACGATATCTCATTGAAGGATATTTAGATACATTATTGAAGGCAGTCTCCTAATGATAGAAAGGATAAGATAACTTTTCAAAATTTTGATAAAAAAAATCTCCAACCACGGAAAGAAAAAACAATGGACAAGATATGATGGAATTGGACCCCCTATGAAGAAAATCAAGAATAATTGAAGAAAGAAGATAAAAACACTGAAGTATGCAATGATGTACTAAAGCAATAATAGATTATAATAATGTAAATCAATAATGCATTAGAGGCAGGGTTCAACCTCTATAAAAATCCCCTTATGCAAATGTAATAAGCACGGCTAAAAACACAAGCTTCATTTTGAGTATTCTCTCAAGATTTTGGCCTGCTTACCTTTTTGTAATTTATATTCAGAAATGAAATTCTAAATTCCAGCAATTATTTTTTTCTAAGTAACCTTAGTATTTAGCAGTTACAATCCAGTAAGAAATATTGAAAATTATTTTTGATTAACTTAGAGAGTCAGATCACTCATACATCACAAATCCTCATCAGAAAATTCACATGTTAACATCTTTGTTGCTAGCTGACTATCTTTCAATAGTATCTCTCGATGGTTTGAAGCCCATGTTTGAGTGAAGTCAGGGTAGGAGGTAACAAGTTTGGAGAAAACTCAGCTTAACCAGAACCTCAACAGTCTACGGGTGAATTATTATCAGAAATCATTGATAACAAGAGTCTAGCAGCATTGAAAGAAGCATAGTGGACCTCTGAAGGTGATTTTAAAAGGTATATCGAAATCCTGATTTCTTTTAGTTTATGGTTATAATTTTCAACTCTATTTCTTATTCTAAAATTTTGCATGCTAAAGAAGAAGGGAAAAGAAAGAATATTCTTTAAATGAAATTGTTGAATTTCTTAAACTCTAATGAAAAGATTAAGAAAAACAAGTTAGTGAAACTCAAACAAATATAGATACTATAATTCATTATAATCATCATTTATTGGAACAATTAAAAAGAGAAAAAAGAATAAAAAGATTTATAGAAATTTTTGAATTAAATCCTTCTTGCAATATAGAAGAAAGAATAGAAAATCTAGAATATATGATTAGGGTTAATAAATCAAGAATACGAATGTTAAAAAATAAAATAAATAGAATACCTCTAGGATGAATATAATCAATTATTCTAATTCAAAAGATTTAAGTGAATGAAAAAAGAAATAAATAATATGAACATGGTAAAAAGCAGTATAAATCGTAATTTTCAACAACATTTAGATATAATAGGAGCTTCTAATTTTGATAATAATTTAAAGACACAGATCATAGATCATTTACATAATGATAATTATGTAAAAGTTACAATAATTACGGAAATAATAGAAACTTGTCAAGAAATAAATGGCATTAATAATAATAGAGAAAGAAGAAGAAATTAAAATCTATTTCTTAAAATTTGTAACCTTATTAATTGAAAGGTACATCGATTGAAAAAAAGATTGATCTGCGGGCTACGGGTCCAAAGGATAACTTTGTTATTGTGATTGATTATTACCAAGTACATTCAATTAAATAAGATAAATAATTAAAATAAAAATAAAATATTAAAGAAAATATATAAATTTAAAAATTTGAAAAGATCAGTAACAAATTCTGAAGTTTATTGGTATCAAAGCAATTAGGCTTGTAAGGCACCTAACATGACCCTAATTTAATTTGCATATTTTTGAATGAGATTTTTATTTGATTAAGATTAAATTAAATGAGGATTTTGTATAAATAAGGGTCAAGGGGGTAAATTATCATGTTATTATGCTAATTGCATGAAAATAAAATTTAAGAGTATGGTTTAATATTAATTGAGGGTTCAATTGAAGTAAAAAGATATTAATTTGGGGTAAATTTATAATTTCGGAAACTTAAGGGTCAAATGTGGATAGAAGCATATGTTTAAAGGTCAATTTGAGAGGAGGAATAAATTGATAGGTTAATGTATGAAAGGAATTAAAAGGAGGGGTTAAAGTTTAACATGCAAAGATTAGCTAGGTTATTTTGTGACATGCAAATTTTCAAGGGACTAAAGAGGGAATTTTCCTTGTTAATATAAAAGACAAGTTTTAGTGGAAAGAGGAGGTGGCGTGTGTGAGAGTGCAGGTCGGCATCTTGAGAGAGAGAAAACCAGAAATCTTCATCACTTCTTCCTTTCATTTCCATTGATTCATCTCAAGCAAATTAGGTGATAATTTTTGCTAGTTAATCAAGAGTTTAAGGCATTAAACTAAGGTAATTAAACTATCAAATGAACCATTCATCATCTTCTTCTTCTTCTTTCCATTTTGGCTGAGGAGAATGTTAATTAAGTGCTGGAAATTTGAAAGACGATGATGTTTGTGAAGGAGAAGAGAAAAGAAGAAAGAGCAAAGGAAAGTATATTGCAAGAGGTTGAAGACATAGGGATTTCCAGCCAAGGTGTGGAAATTAGGTTTATTCATATTGCATGTGGAATTAATTGCTGGAATTTGTTATGATTGACAGAAATTTAAGATTACGTTTTGCTGGATTTTATCGAAGTGAGGTTGAAGAACAGATTGTGTCTTTACCGAGTCGTGAAGCTCTTCACAAGTCGTGAACTATTGCCCGACTCATGAAGCTCTTCACGAGTCATGCATCTTCTTCCTTTGGGTCACTCATAAATGTTGGTCTCACTCGTGAATGCCTTCACGAGTCATGAATTTTAGTCTGACTCGTGATCTTTCTTCACGAGTCTTGATATGTAACTTTCTTCTCCACTCGTGAACCCTTTCACGAGACGTGAATTTGGCCTTTTTGCTTCACTCGTGAATCTCTTCACGAGTCAAATACTTCTTCATGACTAATTGACCTATCTGGATTGTTTTGCTCATAAGTTGAGCTATAGAACAACAAATTGAGTGATTCTTTTTGCATTGAAAATAGTCTTCTATACCTATATTTCATATGAAGAAACCTAAACTTAAATCTGCCTCTAAGTACATGAAATTTAGGGTTGAATCTGGACTAGTTCCCTAGACTGCTCACAGAAACAGAATTGACAATAATGGGCATAACTTTTTGTAGAGACGTTGAAATGTTACAAAATAAAACTCTAGTAAAATTAGAGACATGAAAGTATAACTTTGATGAAGAAATGTTGGTCTAAATCCTTCTAAATTTTACGTTATGAATTTTTCTAAGTGACAGTCCGCACAATTTTGGTTTTAAAAATAACCTATAGTATTTCTTGAATAACTCGAGCTATAGGTTAGTTATTAAGATGAATCTTGATGCTATGGAAACTAGATACATAGAGGGATAAGATTGTAAAAGATCATTTTTACTAAAAATGACATATTTCATTCCAAATGTGGCTCACAAGTCGAGTCCAGAATGCTGCCCTGTGCAGATTGTTGCTACACTTGATATTATGATTTTTAATTAATTGAGACAAATAGTTGTTTATGTGATAGTAAAATAAATTGGATAAGGCATGTAATATAACTATCAATGAAGGATTTATATGCATACATATACATTCGTTTGTGTATATGAATAAAGATTAGTGATGAAATATCTAACCTATACATGTAATTAGACTTGTACATGATTGTCATATGCCAAATTGATGTATACATATGTAATCCTATGACATGAAAGTGCACATGATCTGAATGATGATAAAGGCATATGTATTGGTAAACATGCTTATAGGAATAAGCCTACTATATGCGAATGTACCTACAGGTATGTACATTTACGATTATGTATATGAGTGTATGAGCATGTAATTGCCCTATGAGATGAAGATGTTTTAGCATGATTATGAACATGTGAGATGCATAATGAAAACATGATCAAGTATATGATATGATGATTATATGTCATGCCTATATGTCATGATGCAAATTTATAGTCACACGAATTGGATGTGCTAATTGTATAACTTGACATATGAAATGTGCATATATCTGTTTATGCACCAGAGAAACCATAGTTTTACAAGACTCTATATATGTACAAATAGTATACTCTGAATACAGTCTTAATATGTGGATTGAACATGAATATAGTTCTGCCTACAATAGAGTTTTAGATGTGGATAGATAGGCGCCTATAGGAAAATTGCAGCTGCTATAGTCTGGCCCAATTGGGTCTAAAGTATATTTGATCCCGTTTGGATCATGAACAGCCCCGTTTGGGTTGATAGGCGACCCCGTTTGGGTCTGCTTGACCAGTCTGCAGTATAATTTGGCCTCGTTTGGGTCTATAGATCCGATATCTTCAGATATTCTTCATTTTGATACCGATGTGTATCGATAGTTCCCGTTATCCTCTGATAAAGCTAAGGCAGGCTAAACTTTATTTATAGTAATGATCATAATTAAACAGTTAAAGTTTATCTTACTAAAGATCGTTATTGTGAATTATATTGTTGGTTGTCTATAGAAATTATGTTTCATTAAATATGCTCACATGGAAAATTGCCATCTATATGAATTATGAAAATGAAATATTTTTTACTCTCTTGGGTACAATGTTTATGTATATGAGGATATGCTTTATGCTTTAAAGTATTTGTTATTATTGTCATGTTATGTTTTATATGTTATTTATAGTACATATTGTATGTATTTTTTCGATGACCGTTGTGAGTGGTCATCCATCTGTAGATATTTCCCACTAAGCTTTATAGCTTAGCACGAGTTATTTATCCGTGTAGGTACAGTTAACAAGACTTTTATTGAGGGACGATCTATGCATCAGGAAGGGCCAACTACCGACTGTTAACCTTGATGTAGGATATTTTTGTATTACTATTGTCATATGTTTTGCTTTATGGCCAGTTATCTTATAAAATGTGTATAACCTATGTGAAGTATTGTAACTCACTAGTAGTAAAGCTAAGAAAGAGTATGTGTGCATATGATATACATAAAGTAATATTCATATAGTATAGTATGCATGATACTAAGTATGAAATGCGAAACAGAAATAGACTTGTAGCACGTACATAAGTATATGAAACCGTATGACATGATTAATGGTAAAATGATGGTTAAGTGAATATGTAGTATAAGCATGATTAATAGTATTTAAATTATCAGATAAATAGGTTATTTGTATAGGGGGTGCTATAAGGCCAAAATTTAAAACTTAAAAGAAAATAGATAAATGACTAGTTTAATATGTTTAACTATAAAAGAAACTAAAATATTAAAGAAAATATAGAAATTTAAAAATTTGAAAAAATGAATGTTTATATATGCAAATAAATAATACTAGGGAAGATTACATAATACCTAGACTACAAGTAAATAAGAGAAGAATTAATTATACTAAAATATGAATTAGAAGCAAAATTAAAAATAATAAAAAAAGAAATAAATAAATCTAGTATAAAATTAGAGGAAGTATAAATGAATTATAAACAGAAAATTATAGAAAAAGAAAAATATATAGCATCTATAACTAGGAGAATTAATTATTTGAAGAAAGTATATGCAAATCAAAATACAATAAAATTGTTATTAGATGACTTAAAATTTTCTAAAAACAATTTACAAATTTTAATAAACAAATAATAATATGATTAGTATAAAAGAAAATTTTGGAGAATATTTAAGTTTACTAAATTTATCTTCTATAAAAAAATATGAATGCAATAATAGAAGAAATGAACGACAAAATAAGAGCATTATATAATAATGAAAATGAATATCAGTCCCAAAAAAATATTTCAGAAAATTTTAAACAAGCATCTTTACAAGAAATGCGAATAAAAGAAAAATTAATAGCAAAAATTAGAATAATATTAATTATTATAAGAAATGATCGTAGAAGATAATAAAGATAAAAATAAAAGAAATATTGATATAAAAAAGAATGTTTGTCATATACAAACTCTTTTGTTTTTAGTAAAATTTATATTTTTAAAAATGAAAGAGAAAAAGTCGGTAGAAATGAAAAAATCCCATTAGGAAATATAAGAAAGAGGAATCTAAAATCTAGGGGCTTGTTGGGCAATGTTTGCATTTTACGATGTTAGTTTTTTAAAAGCTGAAACTTATTTTTAATTGTTTTGTTATTTATTTTCCTAAACCCGTTTCAATCTTGATGATGATGATCCTCATTGCCATTTAAAAAAGCCAAGTTGAACTTTTAAATTTTATTTCAATGCATTACAAAATTTTAAAATTCATCATGTAAAAATTTATTTAATATCCAAATTTAAATAATTAAACGCTTTTTTTAAGGCATGACTAAAAACTTGCGGCATTAAATTATCATGTAAATTTAAAATCTGTTTCTTTTGAGATATCTAATTCAATATATTAAAAAATCATAAATATATAAGAATAAATCATGATAAATGAAAAATGAAAATAAATCACTATAAGTAAGAAAAATTTCAGTTCGGAAAAAGAAATTAAAAAAGAAACAAATAAGTCAAGTTAAAGGTATAAACATGAATAAGAATATAATCTCAAATCACGGAAACTTCATTTTCAAGTTTTAAAGATTGCCGCAAAAATATTTTTTTTTTCAATAATAAAAATAGAAATAGGATAAATAAAACCAATACTCCGCCCTAAAAACACATTAAGTTTGTAGAGAGAGAAAGGACAAGAATACAAGAAACCGAAATAAAGAATAACAAAGAAATTTTGTTAATTATTGAAGGGCAATGAAAATAGATTTTGGTGGCAGGGTACCAGTGTCAATGCCGGTGGTATTATCTGGTCTCGTTGGGATTTATTGTGCTATCCTAAGAAATTGGGTGGTCTGGGGTTTCGCAATATGCATGATTTTAACATTGCTCTACTGGGTAAACAGTTTTGGAGAGTTCTTTCTAACCCCAATACTTTGGTTGCCAGAGTTCTTAAAGCCAGATACTTTCCTAACAGTAGCGTGCTTCAAGCCCAGTTGGGGCGTCGTCCTAGTTTTACTTGGCGTAGCATGTTGGCAGCAAGAGAGATTGTCATGCAGAACTACAAGTGGCGGATTGGCAATGGTGAAACAATTAATATTTATGGGGATGCATGGTTGGTTGATCCCTCACATCCCAGAATTAACTCCCAACCAGTGCCTTCCTTACTCAATTCCAAGGTATCGTCTTTATTGATTGGAGGGTCATGCTGGAATGTTTCTCTTATTCAAGCATGTTTTAATAGTGCAGATGCTAGCAGAATTATCCAGGTCCCGCTACCAAACACCGGTACACAAGACCTGATCTATTGGCCTCTTGAACATAATGGCCAATACAGTGTTAAAAGTGCTGTTCGATTACTCCTTGGTGATGCTCATCCTTTAACAGATAGCAATTTTGCGTGGCAGTCTATGTGGAGTTTGGCTATTCCTTTGAAGGTACGGATTTTTTTGTGGCGTTGTCTTATTGACAATCTTCCAACTAGGTACAACCTCTTTCAGAGGCATGCGGTGGATATTTCTGTTTGTCCTTTTTGTTCTCCAGTTGTGGCAGAAACTACTCACCATGCATTTTTTTCATGTCCCAACTCTCAAGCTATATGGATGGAAAGCTCTCTTGGTATATGTTATGATGTTCTTGCTTCTACTTCTGATATTGTCAGCAGCTGGTTATCTTTCTCGAATTGTGATGAGACTCATCAAGCTATATTTTTGATGTGGTCGATCTGACATAGAAGAAATAAGTTCATTTGGGAAAGAAAAAGAATGAGTAATGGTGCAGTTCTTCGTATGGCAATGTGCTCTCTCAACCAATGGCAAGTAGTGCACCAAAAAGATTTTACCCTTGATTCTTCGGGTTTTCCCATTTCCCTGGAAGTATGGTCTCCTCCTCCGGATGGAGTTATTAAATGCAATGTGGATGCAGCCATCTTTAGAGCTGAGAATCGAGTTGGTTGTGGGTGGATTTGTAGAGATTCCTCGAGGAGTTTTGTGACTGCTTATCATGGCTTACTATGCTGTCCCCTTGTCCCATTATTGGCGAAAGTAATGGCAGTGAAGGAAGCTCTGAAATAGTTGAAAGAAGAAGGATTTTCTCGAGTAATTATCGAAATTGATTGTGCAGTCCTCCATAAAGCTTTGACGTCTCCTACTTTTAATAATTCACCCTTTGGTGTGATTGTTCAGGATTGTTTAGACTTTTGTATGTTCTTTCAAAGCTGTTCTTTTTCTTTTGTTAGAAGATCTGGTAATGATCTTGCTCATGTTTTAGCTAGGACCTCTGTTGTGTCTCAGGGAGTAAGATTTATTTCTCCTCCCTTTTGTATTCAGCAGCTGCTTTAATGAATTGGTCCATTTTTATTCAAAAAAAAAAAAACAAAAATTATAAAACTATGGATTTGATATTTTGTTAAAAAATCATTATATTTACATCATGAGGTAATCAAGAAAACAATTCATACCATACCAAACTAAGCAACACTCTTTAATCCAATAATTGTGTTAGATTAAGAGACCATTACATGAAAATGGAACCTGAATTACTCGTACGGCTCTTCATTTCGGCTTTGAGCAACCATCGGCCCACACTGCTAAACCAATGAACCTCTATTAATATCCAAATAAAGAGAAAATAAACAAAGCATTAACCATGATTGACCAATCAGCACCCAAGTCGGTCAATCAAAGGATAGAAAATTGATACCTATTATCATATTTAGAACCAAAAAGACATTGAAGAATGTTAATAGAAGAGTAAGAGCACAACTCTAGGAATATACGCCACCAATGTCACAGCAGAGTGATACAACAAACACTGAACTATGAAATATCCACAATATATACATAAGTATTTAGACGCCCTGAAGAAAAAAAACACCTCATAAGGACACTCATTTCATATACATTAGATATTCAATTATAAAATCCCATTTAAATCTATACAAAAATTATACTTCATACCCCCTCCCCCCACACCAAAAAAAAAAAAAACTAAACTTGCTTCTGAAACAAATCTGCATACCCAACGCTTGGTACATGATTGTTGCAGGAGTGACTCAGAGCATTTTCATGATCCAGAGATTATACTCCTTTATCTGCAGGTATAAAAGAGAAGGTCCAATCAAATTTGAATTGGCGAGGCACTTGCAAAGCTTAAGATAAGATTCTACATTTCCCCGTTCCTGGATTCTTTTTCTCAGTCCCTGCAGCACAGCCACCCTATCTAGATAATCCGGATGTAACCCCAAATCAAGCATTTTAATTAGTGCTTCTGCAGCCTCATCATAATGTCCTCCTTTGACATAGCCTCTCAACAACCACGACAGTGTTTTTTTCTTCTGAATAGAGCTTGTAACTTCTACTCTAGTAAGTAATCGTGCTATTGCACTAGACTCCTTTTGGGAAGCACAGATGGCCAAGACAATATCATAAAGGTCTCCATCAGCTTCCTTACCCAAGAGTTTCATTTCCCACAACTGTCTTTCAGCCTCAAGCCCGTGCCCAGCACAAATATACATAGCAAGAAGCCGTTCATGAACTATACCATAAAGTGAAGGGCTTCCCTCCTGAACCACCCAACTGGATAAACGTACTCCAACAGCTAGGAGATCTGCCTGATATTTCTCAATAACTCTTACATTTTCGGCATCAAGCTCAGCTACCAAACCAGACTTTGCAAAACTTTTCAACTTGCGTAACGCTTTTGCAAATTCATTTAGCTCTTTAACTATAGCTGTCATTGCAATAAGGTAGGAGTAAACCTCTGGCTTCCGCCCAGATTCTCTAAAATGGATCACCATTTTGACTGCGTCCATGTAGTTTCCATCAACCTGACACAAAGCTCAAGTTGTGAACGCATATAACATGATAAATTTCCCCAACTGCTATGAAAAGTTTATGAGGAACAAGCAAAAAAAAAATCCCTAAAAAGATCATAATTACCATATGACGTCATAAAATCTGCACAAGATGAACCAATTAACCAAAGCTAAATGGTTAGAACATGCTGAAAAAGACATACACAAAAATTAGGATAAGGAAAATTTGCTACCACTTCAGACTCTAAGCTAATGAACTATTACTACATAATCAGGCAAGAGGCTTTTGCCCACACGTTAAACTTATGTGTAGAGCTCAATCTACTGGGTGAGAAGCGATATCTAGATAAAAAATCCAAGTGGCATTATCTCAATTAAATACTATATTCAAAAAGCAGCAGAAGGAAAAGTAAGAGTAGCAACATTATGTAGGGTAAACTCCATGCTTAATTATTAAACTCTCAATCACGTAAGCATAATACATTTTGTTTGAATCCAATTGCATAATGTAGTCATAAAACTTTGATGCAACAATACAAAGGGAAACGACTTAGAAACATTTTCTCATGATTAAGAAGAAGAAAAAACATACTTCATTAGATAATAAGAAATTCCAGCCATCGCTACATATATAAATATATAGAATTAGTGATTGAAGAAAGCTTACCATCATCTTCCAAAGTAGATACCCAGTAGGGCCTCCTTTCTGTCCATCTCCTTCATTATCAGAATAGGCAATACCTCGTCTCAGAACCTCCTTAACAAATGAAACAGCCTTGTTCTTCTCCCCAATCTCCCAATACAAAGATATAACTTTTTCAATCATACTAAAACTGGGCTTCAATCCAACACAATCCATGTCCACCAAAAGATCAACCACATCCCCTATGTCATGTTCCTCTTCAATTAATTTCTTTATCCAACTACACATAATAGAAACCATAAGTTCCATAGTCTCCTTATCCACTCGATTCTCCTTTCTTAGCCACTCAAAAACCTCAAGAGCACACCATGAATCTCTTCCCTCCTGAGAGAAGTACACCAACACTAGTTGTAACTCTCTTGCTGAGAGCCTTTCGTTCATTTCTTCAAGAATATCAGAGGGTTCTCTCGTCATTCTTTCTAGTTCCTCAATTGCCTCGAAAAACCCCTCGCTCATTTCATCATCATCGTCACTGGTTACGTATTGGTCCAATTCTACAGACTTCAAACACCTAAACTCTCGGATCATGCTTTTATTTGGGCTTGCAATCACTAAATTAGTAATTTTAGGGTTTCGATGGTTGAAGAATATGGCAGATGAATATACACCAAACCGACTCCAGAGCAATTCATGGTGTCTTAGCAGTGAACAAGATGAGGAAAATTTAGTGGGGGTGGAAAATGCATAAGCAGAAGCCATTTCTTCAACTGTACTGAATGAATTGCATACTCAGAATAAACACCTCTTTGGCAAGCCAGTTAACTGAGGAAAATATAAATTCTGAGTATCAAGAAACATGGTGCAAGAGCATCAAAGGTGAAGCAAGAATCAGAGGATATACCAGAAGTGAAATTGGAAGGAAGAAGGACAGAGATAAGCAGAAGTAGGAGAAAAATGCAAAGGTACAAAAATGGATGGCAGGATTAAAAATTGGGACCTTTAAGTAGCTCTGGCGGTCATTTGGCTTCTCTAAGACAACAACGCTTTGTTTGGTAACTAATCATCCAAATAAAAAGAATTGAGTGGAAAATAAGAAAAAAAATATATCCTTAAAAAATAAAAAGGAACATTTCAATTAAATTTTAAATAAAATTAAAACAAGTCATTAGATCTCTACGATGAAAAAATAAAAATTGGTGTGCTGATTTATTTGATAATTGCATTATTTAATATCTTTTATGATAATGCTGTCTGAATTGACGGGAATTGGTTTAATTGCATGATATGAGGTTTTCAGCAGATTTAATTGCTGGGTATAAGTGAACAAGCTTTTTAAAAATTTTGGTTGAACGGAATTTATATTTTCCTCAGTTGCTGGAATGCAAGTGGAAAGTCTTAAATTTTTTCATACGTTTGAAAAAAATAAAATTCATGTTTAGAGCAGCCAATTTCTAATTGTATTGGCTTGCCTTTATGTTGCTTCATTGAGTATATTAGTATTTGTTTGTAGGTTAAGTCCCTAAGCCCTTGTTTGAATGGAAGTGGATGGAAGTAGATGGTAGTAAAGTAGATGGATATAACTTATTTACTTTATTTATTTTGTAAAAATTACAGAGTAAGTGAGGATAGATAAGAGTAGATTAGGGTAACTAATTATTTTATATCTCTAAAAAAATAGTTACTTTCAATTTGGGAGCAAATGAGAGTAACTCCATATTTACTCTAAATTTTAAAAATTTACTTTCAATTACTCTATATTTATTTTAGATTTATCAAATAATGGAGAGTAAATAAGAGTAACTTCTATTTACTCTATTTTTATTTACTCCCATTTACTCTACTTCCATCCAAATAAAGCCTAAAATGCAATTTTGAGAAAAACAAATTCCCGATATTTTTTTTATTTAAATTAGGCACTTGTAGTTAAAAGCTAAGTTTACTCTTTTATGTGTAGGAGTACACACCAGATGGAGTGTGTAGATGAGATGACCACTCTTCTAAAGGCTAGCCATTCCTCAAAAAATAAATAAATAAATAAAGGGGGTTCATGATTTTCATATCCCCTTTTTTTAGAGGTAATTTTAAAATGTCATGCAATCACATTAATAATCAAAACATCAATGCACTTCCTTCTTGCTAAATTTTATTCTGTTTTATTTACCAAACACACAATATTCACAAAAATTCAAAACTTAATTTTTGTATCAATTCAACAAGGTTCTACTTGCTCAATAAAGACAATCCCTTATTATTTATGTGACACTTCCTTCTTGTTGGACTTCACTCTAGTCTGTTTACCAAAAATACTATTCGCAAAAATTCAAAACTTAATAGTATCAATTCAACAAGTTTTACTTGGTCAATGAAGACAATCCCTCATAATTTATGTGACACTTCCTTCTTGCTGGACTTCACTCTGATCTGTTTACCAAAAACACAATATTCACAAAAATTCAAAACTTGATTTCTTTTTCTCAATTCAGTAAGTTTTGATTGGTTAACAAAGATAATCCCTTATCATTCATGTGACAAAGATACAAGTGCCGCAACTGAGGTTGATTTTGATCATTGCTTCAAAAGTTGCACCAACTTCACCTTCAACTACACAACCCTAAAGATAACATAGTTTAGATTGTATTTTATCCTTCATTAGTACCATAGAACCTTTATATATTTTAAAAGCTATCATTGTCTTAATGGTACTTGTAACCTTATACATCTAGCTTAGAAAGAGAAACTAGATTCCTTTTCATACGAGGAACATGCCAACATTCAATGCTTTTGATGACATTTTCAATCTAATGTGGCCAATCCCTTCTGTTAGAAATGGATTATCATCACCCACATAATAAGTTCCACCCATTTATTTATATTTAGCTAACCAATACTTTTGGCGACACATGTTAAAGTTAGCACCGGAATAAAAACCTAAAAATTGTGCTTATGATTTGAACTCATAGCAAAGACTTCACCTATATCATCAATATCATAAGAACTGCTTCCCTCTTTTGGGGACACATGTTTGCAAATTTATTCTCCTACTTCTTCTTTTTTTTTTCTCTTTTAACCTAGGACAATCTCTTCTAAAATGACCATCTTATGAGTATTTTCTAAAGCCCATGTAGATTAGGGATCTTTTTCATGTATCTAAACTCCTTATCATACATGGGAAGACATAATTCATTTATTACTACTATGTTATGATTACCTCTTATTTAATTTTGTATCTTAAATTAATAAGTGAAGTCTTTGGTTTTATAAATACAGTGCATATGCAATCTTAAAAGTTTATGATATGAGATGCCTATTGTATGCAAATGTGTTAATACCTAAATATTCCTAGTCATATTATTAACAAGATAGGACATTGTTAATATAGATAAACTAGCACATGTTATACTTATTAAAAGGTTTAAGCAACAATTCTCATAATTATAATTATGGAGATGATCAAAGCTAACATATAGATGCCTGTTAGAAGAACAAGTATATTAGAGACCTGTTAAGAGGATCCTCACATATATATTAAATCTATACCAGTGAGAAATCTCTTCGTAGTAGTGGTGCAAGTATCCTCAGACTTGAGATCACCAAAGTTATCTTAAGTATTGAGTGGTATACTTAGACTCCGTAACTGCTTACATTCATCAAAAGGTGAACATAGTTAAGAGGATGAGTATATCATGATCTACTTGAAGATAGTTGAGTGATCAATAAAGAATTCACCATCTCAAATTTATTAAGGGAGTTATTTCACATGTTTTATAATACCATTATTGATAAAATCTCTGGCCAGAGTGTAATGCCAAGGTGGATGAGATTTACAGGGGGCATTTTGGGAACAATGGTTGTAAGCCACAAATATACACCTAGTAGTAATTGAGCATGTCTGGGGTGTATTATAAAGATGACATAAAGAGATAAGTGATTGAAGTGTAAAAAAGGACCTAAATGAAATTAACTTAAAAAATGGGAGCATAATGGTAATTTGAATGGAATGACATACACATACATAAAATAAATAATTATAAGCCATATATTGGCATAGAATAAAGATAAAATTATATGAAATTCAATGATTATAAAGTTAGAGGATTTAAATCAAAATTTTCCAAGTCATTAAAGGATGGACCAATCATGTTTTAGCAAGTGAGTATAGATAAGAAGAGAGGGAGGTTGGCCCTCTTATGGCTGGGAATTTCTCCATTTTCTCTCCAATTATAATGCATAAATGGAATATTAAGAGCTCTAGTGAATCAATGAAATTTCCTAATTAAATAAGTGAAAGAGAGCATCTAAAGAAAGGAAAAAGAAAGACAAGGTGCTTAGTTGATGAAATGTGCCAAAATAAGGTATAATTAGATGTAATTGATTGTGTTTGACTTGAATTGGTTGACATATAAGATTTATTAGATGATAATTGATGATATAATAATGGTTAAAGTGTTGAATTGATGACGAATTGCACAGAAAAGATGAGTTATGCCATGAAAAGGAACTCAAAGAAATTTTACTTTAGGTTCACTATGACCAATCCTATTATTTGGCCTAAATACCTCAAAATTGGATAATTAAAATTGAAGATTAAAATTAATACATATATATATATAATTTCATAGAAGAAATCAAAACCTACTTTTACCTTTATGATTTTTGAATTTTGGCTTGAATTTGAGTACTGTTGTGGTCCTTGTTTTGGAATAGCTTGCATTGTATAGGGCATAACTCCTTAAATACTTGACTAATTTGAATGATTTTTATGTCATTGGAAACCTAAAACAAAGAGCAACATTTTTTGAAGACAAATTTTGTATAAGAGTTCATTTACATAGTGAAAAACTCAGTACAAGTTGGCCCTAGTTTGCTATCCAACATGAAACATGCATTTTTGCACCCACACGATAGGAAGGATTTCTTATCCATTATGTGCATAGCTTCTAGACAAATTAGTTTGCTATTATTTATCCATACATTATGAGGAGGAATTTCTTCCTCACCGTGTGACTACCTACTCAATGGAATTTATGTTTTTTCACATTTTATTCCCAACAGCCACCGAAACTGAATCGAACTTTCTCTAATATCAACGAAACTTCACAAACACATAGAAATAAGTGAATCATAACTCATCATATGTGATTTGGGCGTTTAAAAATGAAAATTTAGAATTGAGCATAAAGCATATTAAATGAAATATACATGTATATAGATGACTTGTTGAATATATATATATATATATATATATATATATATATATTTAGATATCATTTTTTATGAATATAATCAAGTATAATATGACATGTTTAATTTTTAACTATTACATAAGAAATTATCTATTGGAATTATGTAAATGTTCATAGAAAACATAGAATGCAATAAGATATGAATATATACAAGATGTACACATGTATATGTTGTTCTTTTAAGACTAGTCCATATAGGCATGAAATATGTGAGATTGCATTAAAATGTGAAAATGCACAAGGTACATGTATGATGATTTACATGTCTATAATGAATTTTTAACTAACTATTGTAACTATATGCTTATGATATACGTATATGAATATGCATACAAATTATATGACTATTGATGAAAATGATAGACAAATATGTATATGAAACATATGTATATATATACATATATATGTAAAGTATTTATATGCAAATGAAACTTTTTATGCCTTTGCATAAATTTACAAGTACATGAAATGTATACATGAATATGCATTATGATCCTATGATTATAATTATATGTATATGGTTAAATTAAAGAGTTACATGTTAAGGATGGAATGATGATAAAAGAAATTGGATTTAGATACCTGCATCTATATCTAGATTATGGATAGATAGGTATGACTATAAGGGTATGTATATTGCAACTACCATAGTCTTGATCCCGTTTGGGTCACATAATTGACCCGATTTGGATTCGTATGATCAGTCCACATGTTTGACCCCATTTGGGTCCATATGATTTATACCTATAGGTATCCCTATTTGTAACTTTGGGTACATTAGCATCACCTATTATCCACAACTTTAAGGAGCTATAGGCTTATTACAAGAAATTATTAAAATATTATTATTAGCAATATGATAGTAATGATATGAAAATTACATGAGTCGATCTAAATAATATTTTCACATGAATCCATGTATTGTAATTGATAAATACATGATTAAATAAAGTTATATTTTAACATATAGCTTCAAAGTATCATGGCATCGAATATATGGGAATATAGTTGTAATTACATGGTAAATTTTGCATTTAAGATCATAAGTTATACATGAGCATGTGTAATAAGTGAAAGTTGTCATTATTCATGTTTGCAACTATACATCCATTATGACTATGTGTCACATATTTAATATTAGTAATTTATGTTATGACTTGTATTTATCCGAAAATTGGTTTAGCTGATGCATGAAAAGATAATCAATATATGAACCTACGACTTGAATATGTAAATTTAGAATGATTTATAAATTGGATGTAATCTATGATCTTGATATGTTTATTGAGCTAAAATTATAGGTATGAAAAAAGAAATACGTAATAATGATAACAAATTAAGAGTAAATCCACTATTGGAACACATAAATTTATGAATTTGTAATGTATGTATTTGTATAAGACCTACTAGCATAACAACATATGTCTTAAACTCAATTAGATTTTTGATAGATAACATTGGGAATATGTTTTAACAATAAATACAATTTAAATACACAACTGCTTAACAAAGTCTTTAAAATTTCATGTAATACACATTTACCAAGCCATGCTTTACATAATTATTACTATAGCCTACACTTTCGGGGAAAATCTTCTTGAATCTCTCGACCTTCTCTTTTATGCACATCCTCAATTATGTACCTACTTAAAAAATAATTCAAGATTAAGTCATACTTATTAATGGACTTTTAAAATACAATTAATAACTCACTTAACCTATCAGTAACTTTAGTTTTTTTTTTTTACTAATACCCCACTACATCACTAACATTACCCTCCTCTTCCATCACTTATCTGGCATTTACTTTTACTATCATTTATAAACTATATTTACCTATATATATACATACATATTGACTAGTCATTCTTGTTCATTTATCTTAACTAAACACTTAAGTAGGTACATAACAAAGTCTTTAAAATTTCATGTAATACATATTTACCAAGCCATGCTTTACATAATTATTACTATAGCCTACACTTTTGGGGAAAATCTTCTTGAATCTCTCGACCTTCTCTTTTATGCACATCCTCAATTATGTACCTACTTAAAAAATAATTCAAGATTAAGTCATACTTATTAATGGACTTTTAAAATACAATTAATAACTCACTTAACCTATCAATAACTTTAGCTTTTTTTTTTACTAATACACCACTACATCACTAACATTACCCTCCTCTTTCATGACTTATCTGGCATTTACTTTCACTATCCTTTATAAACTATATTTACCTATAGATATACATACATATTGACTAGTCATTCTTGTTCATTTATCTTAACTAAACACTTATTTCATTCTACGCAAGACAAGATTGCTTAACAATTCTATATCAAATTACTTCCCTAAGGTTGCCAGTAATATTTGAATACTTAACAATACATCTAGTATTTGGTTTGGACTTGAAATTTGTATTCCAAGCTTCATATGTATTCCAAAATAGGAATTAGAATCATATAGTTCCAAACATTCAACTCATACTTTGCATTAGTTAACATGTGACGTATAAGCTATGCTTTATACGCATCTTATCCATCACATATACATCTTTAATTACCATCATTACATCCCCCATTTCACATATACATTAAATATATTACATATACATTAGTTACATATAAATGTTAGGTTTAACAATGATATTCACAAATAAATCAATAATTTTCTAATTCATTCTTATCTCTGTCATCACTTTGATTACATTATAATCACTTATATAGCTTGAACTAGATACAGGTGTGGATAATGGGAACACTAAATACCATATAAGTATCAAATTACGAGACACCAGTACAATGTCAACACTAGATACCAAGAGGTATCGTATCACTAGATACCTTATGGTTCCAAACACTAGATACCAAGAGGTATTGAATTACTAGTTACCTTACGGTGCCAAACATTAGATCCCAAAAGGTATCGAATTACTAGACACTAGATATCAAGAGGTTTCGAATCACTATCCCATAGATGTCTACGGCTATGTCCAATTTAAGCACAACATGAAGACTTTTCACACTAATTTACTTCATTACAATAATCACTCATGTATGCACTGCACATTTCATTTTCACTCATATAATTATATATGTGTCCAAGTCAATATACAATTATAATTTCATTATATATCAATATACATATTGTGACACGTGTCGAAGCCACGCTCATTTTTCTGGGTTTGCTTTCTGAGGCTTACTTTTAGGTTCCAAGACTAGAGAAGGCTTACTATAACTTAAAAATTGGCGATTTTACAATAGAAAGGGGTTTGGCCCAATTTATTATTGGTAGTCAACTCTTGAAGGCATCTTCTATGGGCTTAAAGAGGTAGGTATCATATAGTCGCCACCCAACAGAACATTGAAAAATAAATCTTGATCTTTTGATGCCCAAACAAAGATTAGTGTTCGAGGCATCACTCTTACTTGGCACCTTGGTTACATGTTATTTTATAGTTGGATTTTAAACATTAATTCACTCTCCACTCTCACAAGATGCATTGCAGTAATTAAATAAACATGTCAATCAATCAATAAAATGGTAAATTAATTAATTAATTAAATCAACTACTTAAATTATTACAAAAGCAAATCATCTGATGAAAACAAGTAAAGTATCATATATAAATCAAGGCATTTATTTGAGTTGAGAACACTGATTTTCTTATGCATATTTACAAAAAATCTTTTATTATGTAACTTTTAAGGAGAAAATAAAATATTGGTCCATTTTATTTGGGAAAAATCCCAAATTAATTAATAGAAATGATTTTGAGCGACTTTTTCCAATTAAACATGCAAAAAATGACTTTATTACTACTTATTACATCCCTAAAATAAATGCATCCAAAGTGAATAAATCATGCTAAATAAAGAAAAATAATAAATAGAATAAATGCAAAATAAAATAAATAAAAAAAGGAAATGAACCAATTGGGGGCATGACTCCCAATGCATGATCATCCTATGAGACACCTTAAATGCACCTTAGACCAATGGCTCGCACAAGACCATAAAAATCAATAAATTAGTATTGTAAAATAGAATACACAATAAAAAGGCAAATTAAAATAACCTATAAAACACTATTACAAAATAATCAAACATGCATACATAAGCAAAATATTTATAGAAAGATATAGAAAATGAATTAACACATCAAATATCAATAAAATAACATAAAGAATAATGAAAAGACATAAAACATATTAAAATAATCATAAAAAATGGCCACCGACAACTCTAGACAGATGATGGACACCCTTGAATAAGGAGGGACGGGACGAGAAGAAATCACTGTGACATCCCATTTGTTGCTTTGATAGATGACCGTCTATGGTGGTTTTTTCCTGTCTATCACTTGAGGGACGGATACAAAAAGCTAAAAATCAACACAAGACTCACCAAAATCTCATATGAACCTTAGATATTTGAATATTTGGATCTAAAACATGTAGGATCTAAAACTCTAGCCTTAAAACATATTTTAATTAAATAACAAACAAAATAACAACTAATTTGGCATTTTAAAATAGGGAACAAATCATACATCTATTGAGAAAACATGCTAAGAATATCATTCTATCACACATATAGGTTTAGACCAATATGGCATTCGAATAAGCATATAAATCTAAATAAATAAGGCACCAAAAACACATTTAATATTATAGATAAATACATATAAATGTGATGAATCTAGAGAGAAAAAGGGATAGGAAGATCGATAATATTACTCTCAGGAAATATTCTGATCATGTATGCCTTGAAGTTCAAATCTTTGCTTCGATTCTTGGTTTTTATGTTCAAGAAAATAAATAATTTTTATGATTGTTTTGTTGGATCAAAAAGAGTTTGTCGAACCTTTGGTATTAGAGAGAGAAGAATTGGTTTCTTCTTTTCTAAGAAATGTGTTCTTTTTCCAAAAGAGATCCTATCTAGAAAAATCTTAATTTTGTGTTTTATACCTAGGAAGGAGTTGGACATACATTTCAACTCCAACTATCTAAGTACAGAGGGATTGATCTCTCAAAATTTAAGCTAATCTTTAAAAAATCTATCTTTCCATTTTTGAAAACCAAAAAATGTGGGAATTCTTGAGATGCACCCATAAATGGGCATCCCTAATGATTGACAGTCGTCTCTCACATGAAAGTTTTGAATTTACGAAAAATATCCCTGATCTAACTTGGATAGGAGGAAAGTGGCCACGGACGATCGTTTGTCATGGCTAAAGGCCAAAATCAAGGTTTGTGATGCTCTTTTGTCAAAACCTCCAAAACATTTGGAAAATCATAAAATTTTCATAACAAATGTGAAAAATCTAGATCGAAGCTTTAAGATCCATATTCTCTATCAGAAATAAACTATTTCCTCATCATCGAGTAGCTCTGATTTAGATTGTTATGGATCATAGTGTCTACAACTGCACCCCAAATTTTTGAAGTTGGTGCATTAATGCCAAAGTGAGGCCAAATTCAAAGTAAAGGAAAAAGATACGTATCTAAGGCAATGAATCTCTAGTTGATTGTTTTAAAACACATACCATATGAGATAGTGAGTCTTTTGGTTAGGTAGTTACTATCAGCTTATCGATGTGTTAACTTTTAGTTGGGTAGTGAACATCAGTTTCTCGATATTTTAACCTTTGGTTTGATAGTTACCATTAGTTTATCGATGTGTTAACCCTTGGTTAGGTAGTTAACATTAGTTTGTCGATGTGTTAACCTTTAGTTGGGTAGTTACCATTAGTTTGTCAATGTGTTAACCCTTAATTGAATGTCTGATTAATGCCAGCTTATCCATATGCAAAATTAAGGCAAGTTAATTGTATCTAATTAACACTAGCTTATATGCATGCAGAATTAGATTAATCTATTGCATTTAATTAGTGCCAGGTCATTGGTATACAAAATCAAAATAGATTATATAATGTTTGGTTGGTGCCATTTGTAGGCATGTAACACCCTAAAATTTGCAACTGACATGCATGGTGTATTTTAAAGCATGGATACTAACCCTAAGATAATTTTCAGAGTGATTATAGTAGAATAATATAGAAATATTTAAACGTACAAAAGTGTTAAATGTGCTCAGACTAGAAAAATTCTAGGATGAGTGACCTAATGAAAAGTCTAACTTAACCCCTATATAAAAAAATAGGTATTAAATGAGTTTAGTGGTATAATTTGAGAATAAATTGAGCTCAAATAGGCCCTCAAAATAGACAGAGAAGATTTTACTCAAAATCATAAACTCGGTTAACCATAAGTTTGATTGGATCTTAAAATATTATAAAGATCTTTAAAAAATATTTTGATGACATACATGTATTAGAAATAGTATAAATAAGCTACTGAAAGTGAAATAATTTTGTGATAGTTTTAAAATTTTGGGTTTCTAACCGACTGAATATGCTTTTGGAGCTGAAAGCATACTGAAATAATATCAAAATAACTTAAAATTTTAGCAATATGCTTTTTCATATGTTATTGCATGTGGGGAAAATTTTCATAGTATTCTAATGGGTGGAACATTGGTTTCTAAAAAATAGTGAAAAAATAGAGGTTAATTTAATTAGAGGGCTTAAATGATATATTTAAATTATCCAAGGGCATAAATGTCATAATAAATTTGGCCAAAATCAGTTGAAATTAGATATTAGGCTTGAATGTGTGCAGGGATTAATTTGGATATAACAAATGACTTAAAAATAAGCCATTAGATCAAATAGTAAATTATCAAATCTCAGCCATCCATTCTATACACAAAAGGAAAGAATAGAGAAGTGGAGAAAACTCTCCAAATCTCCCAAAAAATTTGCAATTTTTACCCCTTTTCTCCAGGAAATTTGAACCATGTTTCCTTTGGGTTTTCCACCATTTTCTCTTAATTTCTCTCACTTCCCATCATATCTCAAGCCTTAATTTCACCAAAATATACTAGAAAGCATCATTTTATTTTAGAAATTAAATTGGAGAATTAAAAATCTTGGAAATGGATAATTTCTAATGAGAGAAAATTGCCTTAATTAAGTAAAATATTAAGTTTTTGTTAGATTTAATTAGGAATTTTGATATGGTTGTGTAGAAAATTGTTAGTATGATTAGTTAGTAGTGTCAAAATACATAGCATAAACTCATGATTTTCTTTTCCCTAATTTTTGCCTAAAGAGGAATTTTAAGGAAAAGAGAAAATCAAGGAAGAAAAAGGAGAAGAGAAGGAAGAATAGGCAATTTCAAGCTACTTTAAGGTTAGTGGGATATGTAACTATACTTTTTTTATTTATTTCTTTGAATTTTACATGAAAATCAAATTATGTAACTATATGAACTTAAAGGAAATTATGAAATAATTTGAGATAACTTGATAAAATGATGTTTTAACATGAAATAAGTAAGAAATGAGAAGGAAATCAAGCATATAAGTGGTGATTATGCTTGGCCAAATTATGTATTAAATTAAATAATATAATAATTTGATGTTATTTTACATATTAAGCATAAAATGTGTATTACTAGCTTGAATATGTTTCAACTCTTGAAACCTACTTTTGAGTTATTTTAATAATGTGATCAAATTAGAAAACTTTTTTTATTTTGGAAATTTTTCATTTTAGGAAACTTTTTTGCATGCATGTGTTCTTGTCTTAATTATCAATCCAATTGATTATTAATTGATTATTTAATTAATTAATCATATTAAATAATTAAAAAACTAATTTGGGGCTTAAAACAAAGGGTAGGCTGAAACCTACAAATTAAACCCTAATGTATGTTCACACACAAACTAGTTTGTGTCTTTTGGACCATTTGGGCATTTTAGAATTAGCCAAGCCCACTCCATCCCTTAAAACCCATTAATAACATTAATTAAAGTCTATAATTTTTAATTTAAATCAGCTCATTGGGCCCACCAAGTCATTCACTAATTTAAATCAAACCTGTAAACATAATTAAGCCCATTAAGTGGTTTTAATTAATTAAAATTAATCTAATTAATTCAAGGCTCATTTTAATTAATCCAATTAATTAAAATATATTAATATATCAGATATATCAGATTTAGAATATTAAAAATCATTCTAAATATTAACTTACTAGGAACACAAGAAGATTATCAATTTATCAAACTTTTCGATTAAACTAGTTTTCATGCAAAACTTGTTTCATTTTAATTTTGTTTGATCCTATGGCTTAATATCACATATTAAATACATAAATTATCATCAAAATAATTTTATAGTGGATCAATAAAAATTTAATTTAGAGCAGCCCCTAAACTCTTATTGAAAAATAAAATTCCTCACGCCAAAAGGGAATGATTCTTTTCTTAAAAAAATCGTTTTATTTTTCATTTTATATATTTGATCACATACTTCCAGAAATCAATATTTTTCATTCATGAAAAATAAAATATGATATTTTAAAGTTCATAAAAATAACTCAAAAATAAAAAGAAAATTATTCCTCGAATAATATAAAATTGTAGATTCATGGTAAAACCATAGCTCTGATGCCATGTTGGAAATTAATCTGTTACATACATCACATGTATAAGAAAAAATTAAAATTTTTAACTAATATATCTAATCTTTCCATGAATTTACAATATAAATATTAATAAGAATAAAAAAAATCACCTTTGATTTTTGAACAATTATTTTTCCTTCTTATCGGGTTGTCGCAAACTATAATGTTCAAAATAGAACACCTTCAATTGTATTCCACACTAAAGAAGGATCAAATGAACCAATGAATGATGGAAAATCAAGGCTGGCCAAAATTCCCTTGATGCCAACAAGGGAGTGGCAGCTAGGGTTTTGGAAGAGAGAAAATTTCTTTTCTCTTGAAATTTCACTTAACCCGAAAATCCCCTTTTATATGGAGTTGGCGTGAAACCCATTCTTTGGTGGGTTTCTGTGCTAAAACCAAAACTCTAGGCCTTATATATTTCTCCAATGGATCTTTTAATTATTATATCAGCCGTATAATACTTATAGTCCAATAATAATTAATTATAAAATATAATATTTCAATTAGGTCCATTTTGCAGAATATTTCTAAAAAGTTTTGTGAACATTCTTACTTGATCATAATTAATTAAACTCTTTAATTAATTATTCTCTTATTCATTTCTCTTCTCCCATAATAATATCAAATATTATTATCCTTGTTATTTTATCATTTTATCCTTTACACTTTATGTGTGTGACCTATTAGGTTCCTGTCCATATTGGCAGTATAATATGTAATTATGAGTTCTATTCAAAACTCACATGATTTTAACTTTTTTAAATCATTTTATCAATCCCTTTTTGATATTTATGATACACTACTATACAAGTCATGAGCAACCTTTAGCTAGGCATCATGACTATCCAAATGTCAGAAAAGTCAAGTGGTTTAACTATACCCTTCCATAGAAACAGTTACTGTGCAATTACTCCTTTCACCACTCTTATCTCAATTAGATTCTAAGTATGGATTTTTGTCAACTCATATAAATCTATTTATATATGTTTTATTAATTTAACCATTGTTCCCAAAATGCCCTTTATGGATCCCTATCCATCTTGGCATATTACTCTGGCTAGAGATTCTCTAAACAAGGCAATTATAGAATCATACAAGATAACTTCCCTTAATAAATCTGGGATGGTGAATCCTTTATCAATCACTCAACTATCTTCAAGTAAGTCATAATATACCTAACATCCTAACTATGTTTACCCCCAATTGGGAGTAATCAGTTATGGAGTCAAAGTATATCACTTACTACTTAAGATAACATTGGTGATCTCAAGTCTAAGAATACTTGCACAACCATTATGAAGAGATTCCTCACTAACATAGCTTTAATATCCATGTGAGGATTCTCTTTGCAGGTCTCTAATGAACTTGTTCTTCTAACAAACATCCACATGTTAGCTTTGATCATCTTCCATAATCACAGTTATGAGACTTGTCATGAAGCATAACATATACTAGTATGTCCGGATTAACAATGTCCTATCTTGTTAATTTTATGACTAGGGATATTTAGATATTAACACATTTACATGCAATAGACATCTCATATCATGAACACTTTCATGATTGCCTTTGCACTATATTTATAATATATAGGACTTTATTTATTAATTTAAGATATATAAACTCATGTATTTAAATATAGCATTAATAAATGAATGATATCTTTTATTAAGAATATGAACTTATATATATATATATATATATATATATATATATATATATATATATATATATATATATATATATATATATATATATGAAATACATCCCTTTTACATGGGCTGTAGGGCATACTCTCTAACAACACGAGCTAAAATGAAGTAAATCCAAGAACAATGCCAACAAATTTATGAAGGCTTTAAGGAAAAAGACTCACAAAAAATAATAAACTAACAAAAGAAAAGAAAAGAAAAGAGAAAAAAAATAAAAGCTGCAGGTTAAAAATCAAAAGACATCTTTGATAAAATTGAGCATCCCACTAGGATGAAAACCAAAAAAGATGCCTTAGGCAAAAACTAAAGGACTGAGATAAAATATTCAATTAAGAAAACCCGAGAGGGGTAATTGATAATAGGAGTTGGGTGTACATAAAATGTTATCCTCCATATTAAATAAAGACTATTTTTTTATATGTCTAGTTGTGCCTAATATTACTTTCATGAGATGTATGTAGATAAGAATGCATATATGAGAATTGAATATGCTATTAACTGATCAATGGAAATGTATGGCATGTACAGGGAACATGTCGAAGTTAAATGTGAGAAAAAAAAGAGGTCATTAGAGACGAAGACTATAACTGGCTCTTTAAGAAAAATTTAGGCCATATGATAGGGTGAAAACATAAAAAGGGGCAATCTGTCCTAAATAAAAACAAAAAAAAAATAATAGTAATAAAAGAGTTGCTGGAATAGGCTGGGTCCATTTCAAACAAAAATAAGGCATAGGGTTATGTGAAAATCCCTTGCAAAATGCATTTTTGGTTAAGAGAAGCTGGTGTGAAAACCCATAAGGGGCATACTATCTTCAAATAGTGACTACAAGAATTTGGAGAAATAAGAGGCCAAAAATTCGATAACATCTAGGATACCTCTATTCAAAAGGAGGGATCACCTTTAGAGGTTTAAAGTAGGGTGCAAAAGGCATACAAATCCTTATGCTGGGGCCCAGACTCCTCAATGGGTACCAAATGGCATAGAAGTCACACATAACAGAAAAACTCTAAAATAGCATTTGCTTGGACACAGCAGTCAAGCTGCACTCCCAAATGAGTCCTTTAAAACCATTTGGATTATAGTCTATAAAATTTACATTCTAGCATGTATTCAAATCACACATGGCCACATAGTTTCACACATACAACCTTTCTATATATATGTTGTTGTACATAATTTTGCTAGAAAAATCCAAATGAACTCTATGAGCAAAAATAGGTCAAAGGATGACTCCAGCCCAACACTCTCACACAATAAGGCATGACAATCGGATCAAGAAAAAATAAGGAAGACACTGCGAGGAGTTAGGATGCCCATCCACACATTGGCTAGAGGAAATCAAGTAAGTTCCTTTGCCCTAAAAATCTTCAAAAAAAGGGCAAACAAAAAAAATCTTTATAAAAAACCTAAAAAGAGAAAAAAGAAAAAAAGAGAGAAGAGAAAATAACAACTAACAAACAAACTGAAAATAATGAAACTTATTATGCCTGCACTCAAAGCCTGTGAGCTATAAATTAACAAAAGCCTTTCATTGAGCAATAAATTAATCAAAGATGCTATGTGAGTAATAAATTAATCAAAGCCTTCTTGTGAGCAATAAATTAATCAAAGCCTCTCTGTGAGCACTAAAATAAATCAAAGCTTCTCTATGAGCAATGAATCAATTAAAACCTCTTTGTTAGCTTCAAACCCTCTAAAAAAGCATGACAAAAAGCAAATAGAAGATCCAAAGTCCTAAAAGAAAAAGAGGAGAGGAGAAGAATAAATCAAATGACTCAAAGTTCCTAGATTCAAAAAACATAAAAGAAAAATTTAGAAAGACTTAATAAAAAATTCTTAAATTATCAAAGTCTCTCTGAGAGCATAAATTACCAAAATTATCAAAGTCTCTCCATAAGCAACAAATTGTCAAAGTCCCCCTATGATTTTAAACTCTCAAAGTCACTCCTTAAGTATTAAGTCCTCATAAAAGGCATCAACAAGAAAAACAACTAAAAACCTTCTGACTTCAATAAAGTGCGTCTTTAATAACATCAATCTTCTAGAGATTTACTGCCTCAAGTATGCATTTTTTTCTCTTACTATGAATTTTGGCTAACTTAGGAACTAATGCACTAAGTTCCCCAAAATTTAGGGTAGATGTAGACACATGGTCCTAAGGCAAATTGGAGTTACCCAATCATGATGGAATTTTAATTTTTTGAATGAAAAGTGCAAACTCCAAGTTTGATCCATGATTTTTAAAATTTTTTAAAATATTTTTGTGAGTTTTAACCTTACATTTCTAGGTTATGAATAAGAGTTTGAAAAAACTTGTAAACGGTCATCTGTCATTGATAGAGTTTCATCTGTAACCCTTTGAGTGCCATTCATCTCCTGGCTGATGGCCTATTATGGCTATTTATGGACACTTTCACAAATGCATGTTCTTCAGCTAAGGATGCCATTTGTGGGGGGTTTTCTAAATTTTCCCATGTTTCCTTTTGTTGATAAAATCAATTTGAAATGGGATAAGAATGGAACGAAATTTGAAGGCATTTTTTAAGGTTGGTTTTAAAGAGTTGGAGTTAGAAACAACTCCCAACTCTTTTATTGGTATTTAATGCAAAAAACCCTAGATCTAAAGGAGAGAATACTTTGAAATAGAGAGTGATTTAACTTGAGGTAATAAACTCCATTGAACTAAGCTTTGATACATCTTTGCTTCACATACAAACACATAAACATATTTCAATTTCTAAAAATATGAAAATCCTTTGGATTAGAACTCGAAGATCACATTCCAAAGTTACTAAATAGATATTCTCTAAGCGTAATGTTATAGATTACCTCACTCTTTCTCTCTCTATATTTGTATTATGCCATAGTTTAATTTCATGTATTTGATTATGTAATAATTTATTATATTAGGTTAGTTTATGTAGGCTTCTATAATTTTCTTAATGCCATCATTTTCTGTATATAATAGCATGTTAGAATTCTTAGCTTAAATTATGTTTTAACATGTTTATTTGCTATATTGATTTGTTAAGCATGTTTTGATGTTTTAGATCTTATTTGGCATTTTCTAGGATAATGACATGTGCAAGTTTAATTATTTAATTTAAGTGTGTGATTTCTTATGTATTTTTGCAGATTTTTGTTTGCATTTCATGTGACAGAAGGGAAAAAGCCCTCATTGATGGCAATCTGTCATGACAACATACGGAACGTCACATAAGCTTCTTTTTATTTTATCTCACACTTTCTTCTCAGCCATCTATTGTTATATGTGGCCATCTGTGGCCTTGTTTTTTACTTGTTTTAACATCATTTTGCCATGTTTTATTGTATTAATCTCATATGCATGATTAATTATATTTGTAATTGTTATTTTTAACTTTTTTCATGCTTTCCATTTTGTTTATTTAATTTTTTTAGTCCAGAATATGTTTTAACATTTCATATTTATTTATTACATTAACTAATTACTTTCTCCTTCGTGTGTTTTATGACTAATTAATTGCATTGTATTTGAGCGTTTGATGCTTTGAGGTCGAGTTTTCCTCAAAGATTCCTATGGACGATTTCACTTCTGCCTTTATTCATTCCTTCACTAATTTATTTCTTTATTTTTTCCCTTAGTTTATTTCCTTTTATAGTTTTACTACTTTTATTCTGATGTCTTATTTGTTAGGGCATATAATAGTTCATAATAAAAATGTTTTTTGCATGCTAATATAAAAACTAATTCAAAACCTTTTTTCTTAATTAAATTGGGCTTTTCAAAAAAGTGGATCAATTTCCAAGTCTTCATGTAATGATGACACTAGTCTATCAGGATTTCTGTTACTTATTTTAATGTTTTTAATAAACAAGATATATAATGATAATAATATGTTCACCTGTCATGTAATTTACTATATTTTAACCATCTAATCCACGCATCAGAATACATTATATAAGTCTATAATTTATTACAACATGACTATATTTTGAATTCTTATTTACAGAACATGTTCATTACATTACGTTCACAAGAATTATATAACCTGAAAAGTAAAAGTAGTGCACAATTCATACATCAAACTTTTCTCTTCCCATCTGGTGTTCGCTTTGTCCTTGAAGCGAAGACCTACCTCGTACCTACACAGATAAACACCCGTGCTAAGCTATAAAGCTTAGTGGGGAATAACAAATATATGGACAACCATTCATAGTGGTCATCCCTAAGCACACGACAAACAATAATAACATCAAGCTATTATGATAACATTAACCAACATGCAATAATTATAATATTGAAAGGCAATTATAACATTGATCCATATATCACATTTAGTCTTGTACCATTTATGCATAATGATAAATCATAATGGCTAATTAATTCTTTATCATTAATATAAATTGTTCATTTTACTTTGTAAAATACCTGTTAAAGTCCTATAGATGTGGATAACGGGTGCTGTTGATACCCGTAGGTATCAAACATATAAATACCCAAAAGTATTAAATCTATGGACCTGAACAAGATCAGAACTGTGGTCCCAATGGGACATACTCTTGATCCAATTGGGGTCAGACTGTAGCAGCTATAACTATAACCCTATAAGCATGCCTATCTATCCACAGCCAAAATCCAATGTAGGTATTATCTTTTTTTTTTCAAGTATCTTATTAACATATAAGCATATTTCATTGCAGTGCATTCTTTTACAAGATTAAGATACCAAACAATTGCATCAATATACTCTAGTTATCATAAAGTGTCATTTTCCTTCATATAAAGCATTAATTTAGTTAAATTATGGCTTAATTGGTTGAATTTGTATTTAAGGATTAATTCTTTAGTTTTTAGTATCTTTTTCAAGGTTAAATTTGTAATTTTTAAAAAATTGAAGCAAGAATTTGACCTTCAGTTCAGAGACATTTCACTTGATCGTGTAACTATTTTTAAATCGCCGTATAAGAAAAAACTATGAAAAATGAGCAAAAGTTGAAAATTTATGCAAAGTATAGCAAAGACATGCACAATCGTGAATCACAAGGAAGAAATTGATGCTTGGCCATGCATGGCAACTTATGCCTATGCTTGGTCGTTCATCACAAGGAGAAAAATGATGCATGGCCATGCATCACAAAGAGAAAAATGATGCATGGTCATGTATCACAAGGGAAAACCATTCTACTCCGAAATAGCATTCTAATCTCAAATTTCATGCCATTTTTGGCCTATAAAATGTCATTTTTAGCAAACGTATCCTTTTACAAATTATTCATCTATGTTTCTAGTTTTCAAAATATAAGAACTCACTCCAATCCAACTTGTACAACTCAAGATATTTAACAAAAACCATATAATTCTTCCAATGATAGGGCAGCAGCCATACACAAAATTCAAGCCAAATTTTTAATATCATGCTAAAAGATTCAATTTTTGATATCTTCATACCAAATCATGATACAATTTCTTATTTATTTATAATTTCTCAATTTGAGTTATTATGACTCAATATATCACTAATATAGCCCAGACTTGTCAAATGAACTCTAGGCAGATTTTATGATTTCAAAAGCTACTTGCCTAATTTTGTTTCCAAGCCATCTCAAGTTTAATTTCCAAATAAAAACACATGCACACATATCAATAAATAGGTTTCTCATATCAATAACATAATCACACAAACTCATGCTTATGAGAAGTTCCCATACCTTATTTGTGCTACTTCCTCTTTCTTCCTTTCTATTCCTTCTTCCTCTCTCTCTCTCTTATTAGGTTCTTCTTCTCCCCCACACATAACATTTCACAACCAAATATTTATTTCTTATATCAATTCAAGCTTTCACAATTAAATGGAAAGAAGGAATAGAAAATGAAGAGTATTCTTACCATATTAGGGCTTAACTCTAATTTCTCTCTCTACATTCCTTGAGCTACCATGAACAAAAGGTTTCTTAAGAGGGAATAGAAGAAGATGAGCAAAAATCTCACTTGTATGGAACCTCATAAATGGTCGGCCCCCTTCTTCTTGCAATTCCACAAATTTATTTTCGCCTATATGAAGATTCTAAACATGGCTAAGAGTTTTTATCCCATTGGTCACTCGTTAAGCAAAATCTAAATTGCACATAGCACCTTAATGTTCCTTTATTTTCTATTTTTACCCTACTACTTACACTTTCATCTTTCAATTAAATCCTAACTACATATTTCTTCCAATTATAAGTACATATGGCTTAATGAGAAAAGACAATTTTATCCCTGTAGAAATAATTCCTTCTATGTCCTGACTTACCATGGCATCCATGAACGTACATAGTCGAATTATAAATACACCATTATATGATTAGAATTCCTTATAAGGTACAATTAGGGGTATTACAACTCTCTCCCCTATAAAAAATTTCATCCTCGAAATTCATACCTATACCCTATACTCATATATATCACTACTATTTCTATGCTTACGTATTTATCTCAATCAACCTTCATTCTATACTATCTCTATTAACTTCACTTGTTCTTTGCATTATCCCATCTACATTTCTGTACTATATCACACTTAAATTAAATCTAACTTTATCTCCTTATAACTATGACATTCTGTTGATTCTCTCTTTAGCTTGATTTGCTTTTTTTTTTTTTATAACTCGATTTCCATATAATGGTAGCCTTATCATACTATCATATCATTACTATGCTCAATGTATATCCTGTCAGTTTCTTTTTTCAATCGAGGCCTATACATGTGATATGATGTTGTGCTATAAGTAAATGTTACATTCATGTATACAATGAAATGCAGATGTAAAATCTTATATAATGCATGTGTTTTCCCCATCCCAACTATGAAATGTTTTGTCAACTGGCCATGCCTATTAAGGTATCACTGACAGGTTTACAAAGTGTAGTAATCAACCTCAATTTTCTCACAGCAACTATACATATGAAGCACTATCACATCCTAGCTTAATAATTCATTATATAAATATAAATATGATTAAACTCAGGTGTTAATCTTCTATAGCTATTATTAAGAAATTTAAACATCCAACATACTGATCACCAATCTCTTATCACTCTTAAAATCATATAGATGAATTCTATATATACAAAAACTATCAAATACAAAATTTTTTGATATACATGTACTTAAACTTTATATCTTTCTCATAAGCCATATTGAAATAATCTATATACACCCTATTAACATAATTATACTATAATCCCAAAACTAATCATGTATACATTTTATATCCTTTACTTTTAAATTCAAACTTAAGATCTCATTATTATACCATCATATATAGAGGTATTATAATTCTCTCCGCTTTAAAAAATTATAAATACACCATTAATAAATTAGAATTCCTCCTAGGGTACAATTAGAGGTATTATAATTCTCTTCGCTTTAAAAAAATTTCATATATATCACTACTATTTTTATACTTTTATCTATACTTATGTATCTATCTCAATCAACCTTCATTCTATATTGTCTTTACTAACTTCACATGCTCTTTACATTATCCCATCTACATTTTTGTACTGTATCACACTTAAATTCAATCTAACTTTATCTCTTTATAACTATAACATTCTCTTGATTCTCTCTTTAACTTGATTTGCTTCTCTTATAACTCGATTTCCATATAAGGTTAGCCTTATTATACTATCATATCATTACTATGCTTAACGTATATCCTGTCAGTTTTCTTTTTTAGTAGAGGCCTATACATGTGATATGATGTTATGCTATGAGTGAATGATGCTTTCATGTATACAGTGAAATGCAGATGTAAAATCTCATATAATGCACACATTTGCCCCATCCCAATTACAAAATGTTTTGTCAACTGCCTATACCTATTAAGGAATCACTGACAGGTTTACAGAGCATAGTAATCAACCTCAATTTTCTCACAACAACTTTACATATGAAACACTATCATATCCTAGCTTAATTATTCATTTTATAAATATGAACACAATTAAAATAAGGTGTCAATCTTCTATAACTATTATCAAGAAACTTAAACATCCAACATACTGATCACCATTCTCTTATCACTCTTAAAATCATACCGATGTATTCTATATATACAGAAACTATCAAATATAGAATTTCTTAATATACATGTACTTAAACTTTATATCTTCCTCATAAGCCATATTGAAATAATCTCTATACACCCTATTAACACACTTATACTATAATACAAAAACTAATCATATATACATTTTATATCCTTGATTTTTCAATCCAAACCTAAGATCTCATTACTATATCATCATATATATAGGCATCTCTATTATCAAAACCTATCAATACATATACATAATAATCAAGGAGGGGAAAATACATATCAGAGCTAATTTGGTGACATCATACTTCTTTGGAACCTGAATCCTACTACTCTGCATCATTATGATTAAATCTATAAATTTATCTTTATCTCATTTTGGTTTACCTCTTCTTTTGAGGTACATTAGAAACCGTTAAGCTTCTTTCATTCTATACTAAGGTGCCACTTCTTTCTTGTACTTATTTCACTTTTCTCAATACTCTTATTTTTTATTTCCTTTTTGACATTTATTGATATCATATAGCCAAATAATTATCGATAAAAATCTAAGTCAAACTATGGTTCATATCCAGAAAACTTTCTACTTTTACAACCATTATCTCAGCCCTAAAATGCAATAATGGCATCGGGGTCAATTGAACTCAAAATCCTAAATTGTAACCTTTCTGACCTCTTTTCAATTTCTTCCCAATTTGTGCTCCAAGAACTCTTCTGTACCTTGCTTTTTAATTTCAAAAAGAGGGGCTCTTAGTGTAATCATTCTTTGTAAAATCTGAGCCATATCATGAGAAATCTTAATAATATTTTCCTAGGCTCAGCAGCGAGTATATCACCTCGAGTAGATGCTGTAAATTTAGGGTTGGAGGGATTTGATCACTTGGGTAAATTACTTTCCACCAACTCATCCACTATTTCATGACTTCCCTCCAAAAAAAACTATCTAAAGAAACACAAGGATAACCACCATAAGCCAACACCAATAAAAACTTTATAAACACATGCTTTTAAATTGCTATAGTCCAGAATTGCCTAAACCAAGGCGCTTTGATACCAAAAATGTAATGGCCACACTAGTCTATCCGAATTCCTATTACTTATTTTTATGTTTTAATAAATAATACATATAATGATAATAATATGTTCGCCTGTCATGTAATTTACTATATTTTGACCGTCTAATCCATGCATCAAAATAAGTTATATAAGTATATATTTTATTACATCAAGACTATATATTTATTTCTTATTTATAGAATATGTTTATTGCATTACTTCCATGAGAATTACATAACCAGAAAGGTAAAAGCAGTATAACTCATACATCAAACTTTTCTCTTCCGACCTGGTGTTGGCTTTGTTCTTGAAGCGAGGACATACCTTATACCTACACGGATAAACACCCGTGCTAGGCTATAAGGCTTAATGGAGAACAACAAATATATGGACAACCACTCACAGTGGTCATCCCCAAGCACATGACAAATAGTACTAACATCAAGCTACTATGATCACATTAACCAACATACAATAATTATAATATTGAAAGGCAATTATAACATCGATTCATATGTCACATTTAGTCTTGTAAAATTTATGCATAATGATAAATCATAATGGCTAATCAAATTATTTATCATCAATATAAATTATTCATATTACTCTGTAAAATGCCTGTTAAAGGCCTGTGGATATGGATAATGATAGTTATGGATACCCATAGGTATCGAACATATAAATACCTAAAGGTATTAAATCTGTAGACCCAAACGAAGTCAGAATTGTGGTCCTAAAGGGACATACTATGGACCCAACTGGGTCAGATTGTAGCAGTTGCAACTGTAATGCTATAGGCATGCGTATTTATCTACAATCAAAATCTAATGCAGGTATTATCATCATTTTCAAGTAGCTTATTAATAGATAAGCATATTTCATGGCAATGCATTCTTTTACAAGATTAAAATACCAAACAATTGCATCAATATACTTTAGTTATCATAAAGTATCAATTTCCTTCATATAAAGCAATAATTTAGTTAAATTATCGATTAATTGGTTGAATTTATGTTTAAGGGTTAATTCTTGAGTTTTTAGTATCTTTTTCATGGTCAAATTCATAATTTTTAATAAATTAAAGCAAGAATTTAACATTCAGTCCAGAGACATTTCACTTAACCATGCAAGGATTTTTAAATGGCCATGTACGAAGAAACTATGAAAAATGAGAAAAAGTTGAAAATTTGTACAAAGTATAGCAAAGTCATGCACGGTCGTGCATCACAAGGAAGAAATTGGTGCTTGGCCATATATGGCAACTTATGCCTATGCTTGGCCGTGCATCGCAAGGAGAAAAATGATTCATGCACTGCATCACAAGGAGAAAAATGATACATGGCCATGCATCACAAAGAGAAAAATGATGCATGGCCATGCACCACAAGGAAAAAACATTCTGCTCCAAAATAACATTCCAGTCTCAAATTTTTATGCCATTTTTTGCCTATATAACATCATTTTTAGCAAAAGTGTCCTTCTAAAAAGTTATTCATATATGGTTTTAGTTTTCAAAATATCAATAATCACTCCAATTTAACTTTTACAACTCAAGATATTCTATAAAAACCACAGACTGCTCCCAATGATAGGGCAGAAACAATACATGAAATTCAACCTAACTTTTCACTATCATGATGAAAGATTCAATTTTTTGTTTCTTCATATCAAATCAATATACAAGTGTCTATTTTTTATCCCAGCTGGAATTTCTCAATTTGAATCACTATAACTGAAGATATCACAAAAAAAATATTAGACTAGTCAATTGAACTCTAGACAGATTTTATGATTTCAAAAGCTACTTGCCTAATTTTTTTTCCAAGCCATCTCAAGTTAGATTTCCACATAGAAACACATACACACAAATCAATAAATAGGTTTCTCATATCAATAACACACCCATACTTATGAGAAGTTCCTATACCTTGTTTGTGCTACTTCTTCTTTCCTCCTTTCTATTCCCTCTTCCTTTTTCTCTCTTATTAACTTCTTCTTCTCCTCTATACATAAGATTTAAAAAAAATATTTATTTATAATATCAATTCAAGATTTCACAATTAAATGGAAAGAAGGAATAAAAAATGGAGAGTATTCTTATCTTATTAGGACTTAACCCTAATTTCTCTCTCTATACTTCTTGAGCTACCATGAACAAAAGGTTTCGTAAGAGGAAATAGAAGAAGATGATTAGAAATCTCACTTGTATAAAACCTTATAAATGATTGGCACCCTTTTTCTTTCAATTCTATGAATTTATTTCCACTTCCATAAAGATTCTAGACATGGCTAAGTGTCTCTATCCCATTGGTCACTCATTAAGCAAAATCTTAATTACACATAGCACCTTAATGTTCCTTTATTTTCTATTTTTGCCCCACTACTTACACTTTCATCTTTCAATTAAACCTCAACTACACATTTCTTCCAATTATAAGTACACATGGCTTAATATGAAAAGACAATTTTATCCCTCTCTTAGAAATAATTCCTTCTATGTTCGGACTTACCATGGCATCCATGAACATACACAGTCAGATTATAAATACACTAATAATTGGTTAGAATTTCTCTTAAGGTACAATTAGGGGCACTACACTTTATCCCAAAACGTCATATGAAATACAGATTCTTTGTTTTATCAAAATTATGATCACTCATCCCACGTTTTCTAAAACTTGATGAAGTCTCTTTACCTATCTTTTTGTAAATATGCATGAGGGAACCTAAGTTCCCAATATAATTAATTCTTTATTTTATGTATGACATTTATTTTATTCTTTTTCATTGGGACAAGTTGCTTATGTAATAATTTAAGTAGGATTCTTTATTTTATTTATTTAATCACCTTATTATATGCTTGATGTGTTTACTTATTTACTTCTGTATGCATCATGTAAGGGAGATAGTGGATTAATAATAAAAATCTAATTATATGAAACACCTAACCAATGTGCCAAGTAAAAGCGATGTCCCAAATACCAATCTATATTTAGGAATCAAAAGGTTGAGATTCATTTTCCAACATTCTGTTGGATGGCAACTCCATGACACCTGCCTCTTGAGACCACATTTGATGCCTTCATGGGTTGACAATTAACATTAAATGGGGCCTAAATCCTATTTATTGTGAAGTGGCCAATTTGTGAGTTTTAGTGAGCCTTATTAGGTTTTAAACCCTAAAATCTGGCCTTCAAGAATCCAACTAGAATTGAGTAGGCTTTGGCGCACATACGTCGAGGAGCCTTCCTTGAAATTTTGAAAAATAAAAGCTTTTCCTCTTCTCTTCTTCTTTGTCACTTTCATTACCTCTATTGATGATTTTTGAAGGTTTTTCTTTGATTTTCTCTCTCTTTCTCCTTTATTTCTTATCCATTTTGTGTGCCATTTATGCTAAAATTGCACAGAGGCTAGCATGCACATGAAGGAACCTTTCATTTTGCACGTAGTCAAGATTTTAATTTGCCCATTCTAGGTTGACATTAGTGTTTCCCTTTGTGTTTTTTATTACAATTAGAATAATTTTGTTAGAATAAATGTTATAGGTGTAGTCTACATTTATTTTATCTACATTCGATTTTGCATCCTTAGATAATTCGTTGTTTGTGTAATTTGCTTTGTAAATATAGTAGTAATTTTTATTTTGGGTAACTTTCTATTAAATGGTTAGTCCTGTAAATGCAATAAAGAGCTTGTCTTAAATGTGATTAGTTCTTGTATGTATACTCAACTTATCTGCTTTGTCGTTGCTTTAGAAGATGTAGTACTCAATTTTTACTTAAATTAATTAAGTAGTTAATCAGCTAAACTATAAGACCTAGGCATATCTCCTTTTATGCAAATTTAAAACCTTATTAACCTTTTTGAAATCTATTATAATTGAAATGTATGATAAATGAATAATATGCTTGTTGGCCATTGATGGCCTATATTGTTATTTTTGAATGTTTTTGTGTAGGGGGAAGGCACATTCCTAGCTAGAATGCTATCAAAAACTTTGTTAAAATTTAAATTACCTCGATTGACGTGCATTTTTAATAGACTATCCAATGATAGGCTTAAGATGTTGTAAATTATTGAATGGCACTTCATGGGTATTTTCGTGTATGTTGGCCAGTGCCCGTTTAAATCAACATACTGTCAAAATTTTGCCAAAATTATTATGAATTTAATTTTAGCTTACTTACAATGCAAGTCAACTTTGAGAAAAACTAACACTTGACTTTGGCAGGATCCCATATAGAAAAGCAAAGACTAAACTAGCTCCACCCACTTTTGGATGGTTGACGCCAATAGATATTGGGCCTTATCTCGAGTATAATTTTGCTCTAGTGGGTTCATATCCCGATAGTTCCTACAAACTATAGAGATGACTAATGAGGTTGATGAAGTGCTCGCAGCTGTGGGATGGAGTGCCATTTTTGCTCTATTCTTCCAAACATTCCCCGACATCATTAGAGAGTTTTTAGCCACTATTCAATGTGGAGGGTACCAGAGGTAAGATACAGAGGAGCAGGAAATCTAGTTCAGAGTTAGGAATGTGTAGTACAATATTACATGTCGTAGCTTCATAGAGGTTATAGGGCTTTCGTTGTGACTAAATGTCGTGACCCTAAAGAGGGGGGTGAGAGAGCACTAGGTAGCTATCATACTTCCCAAGGTTATATACCAGTCGGACATTACCAAAAGTATGATGTTGGCCATGTAGGCTCTTAGATAAATCTAAAGGGTCATGTCCACTTAATATCCCACCACATTGATAGTTTTAGGTTGATTAACATGATTGACATAGTTTATTTATGGGCCATACATAAAGGTAAGAGGGTAGATATTATGCACGAGAACATTACCACCATACTCATAGTTGCTACCTAACCAACATCACAGATATGTATCGGAGGAGGGGTAACCCGAATGTTATTGGACCTAAGGGTATATGAGAGTAATGAAATATGACATGGCATTTATAAGATGACCATGCAGCAAAAAATTAATAAATTCGATCATATATGCCACTCAATCCATAAACAAGAATCGAAAACATGCAATTTTAAGGTTTTAAAACTTACAACTTTAAATGCACTTCAAGATTTGATTTTGATGATAACCAGCAACTAAGAAGGATTTATTTGCCTTATATCTTCACCACCAATGCCAAAGGAACAGCCTTTACGCCATTCCTTTCTATGTTCACACACACAATCGCAATGACGGCTTAAAATCGAGATTGCTAGCTCTCAATTTAAATATTGTGTAATGGCAAAGGATTGAAGCTACAAGATTTGATCTTCCACTTCTTTTAGTTGCTATTGCTGCCCAAGAACACAAGAGAACAAAGAACAATCCTTTCCTCCTTGTGAATTCGGCCAAGATAATTTTGTGAGAGAGAGAACTAGTTCACGCCATTTAGGGTTTTTTTATATTCAAAATATGTCACTTGTTATTCAAAGTGATAATGCCGAGATCCACTTCCTATTTGGTAGCCAAATCATTCTTAATCACTTCCTTAAAATAAGTAAAATAAATTGATTTAAACTCTTTTGAATTAATTTTAAATAAATCTAAGACATTTAATCAAATAAATCACTTAATTTAAGAATTATACATGTGCCGAAATTCCCTTGATATTTATCTTGGAATTTCGGTCACTTTAATTTTTATTTAAGTGATTTAATATGATTTAAATTCTTTTAAGCTTTAATACTCAATTAACTTAATTAATACAAGATAATTAATTAATTGAAATTAAAGCTTGTGGGCTGAATTTCTCTCTCTCATGGACCAAAGTCCAATAGCAATTTTAATACCCATTACATACATTAATTTGACTTTAATTAAAAGCCCAAATTAATGTCCAATACTTTATTTAAATATTTTAAGCCCAATGTTTTGTGTACGATCCTATAGGTCAATTTAATATTGGCAATGAATTAATGAATTAATTCAAAGGCTATATATATTCTCTAGCAAGATATTATAGCATTCCAAATTAAATGAAAATGCAAATGGCATTTAGTGACCTAATGCAATTTTGCATAGTCCCTTACCCATAAATATCAGAATTAATATAAGGAATGGAACTAGTCATCCTTATATATATTAATTCCTTTCTTGATATTCCAGTGACACTGAACTCTCAGATAAATAATGATTACTCATTATTTCATCTCGGTATGGCCATACACTTCTCAGTTCACTGATCAAGTGGTCGATGATATTTTTCTCTCTTATTGAGAGGGGTAATCCCTTTACTTCTCTCATGCTCTCTAACATGAATCAATGCATACCTAAGCATACCCATACTTGTCACTCTGTTACGAGCACGTTAGGTGTATGTCAAAGTACACAGTAATTCATAAAGAGTTTCATAGAGATTTTAGGTTTAAGAACTCCGATGCAAAACTTGCATATGAGAAACACTTATGACTTTTACCAAGTAGTGTTCTCATGAATGGATCGAATCCAAATACCATGTTTTAAACATGTATCTATGATCTCTGATTGACACTCTTGTCCTTATGATCCGTAAGACAGAACTCAACTTATCAGAGAGAGCATACTAGTCTTAATTCATTGTTATTCCCATAACAATGACTGACTAGGGATATTTATAATGAAGTCTCTATTATTTCAAGGTCTTACAACCATGTGCCTCACACATGATAACTTAAACGGAAACAACATTCTTGGATAGTTCTATCAATTGATATGCATAGGAATACAATAGATAAAACAAAGGCCTCATTTATTTACTAAAGTGTTTTATTACAATGTATTGGGGCTAGGACATACACTAACAATCTCCCACTAGCACTAGTCCTAATTGGGCATAGCACTAAGATCGAATGCTCTCAAATGAGCTTCGTGTAGATTTGGACGCAACTGTTTCGTCAAAGGATCTACTACATTATCTTCACTTGCTATCTTGCTAACCTTGATGTCCCCACCATCAATGATCTCTCTGATCAGGTGGTACCTCCTGAGTATGTGTTTGGATTTCTGGTGTGACCGGGGCTCCTTAGCCTATGTGATGGCCCCGTTGTTGTCACAAATAATTTCTTATGGATCTAGGATGCTTGGGACCACTCCTAATCCCGAAATGAAATTTCTAATCCAAACAGCCTCTTTTGCAGCCTCACTCGATACAATATACTCAGATTCTATAGTTGAGTCAGCAATGGTCTCTTGCTTTGAGCTTCTCCAGCTGATAACACCACCATTCAAAACAAAAACAAATCCAGATTGCGATCTTGAGTCCTGAGTGCTGGTTTGAAAAGCAGCATCGACATAACCTTGTATGACGAGCTCTTTTTGACCACCATACACCAAGAAGTGATCCTTAGTCCTTCGCAGGTACTTTAGAATCCCCTTTACAGCAGACCAGTGCTTCTCACCAGGGTCTTGCTGAAACCTACTGGTTATACTTCGTGCATGAGCAACATCCAACCTAGTACATTACATAGCGTACATGATAGATCCAATAGCAGATGCATATGGGATTATACTCATGTTGTCCCTTTCTTTTTGGTTTTAGGGCACTGTTCTTTAGTTAAAAGAACTCCCAAAGCTAAACGTATGTACCCTTTCTTTGATTCTCCCATACTAAAATGCTTGAGTACTTTGTCTATGTACTTTTCTTGACTTAGTCCCAAAAGCCGATTCGATCTATCTCTATAGATCCGAATACCAAGTATTGTCACGGCTTCACCTAAGTCTTTCATTGAGAAACATTTCCCCAACTATTGCTTAACCTTTTGCAATGTTGGAATGTCATTCCTAATGAGAAAGATGTCATCCACATATAGGACTAGAAATACTATTATGCTCCCACTAACCTTCTTGTACACACAAGGCTCATATTCGTTCTTGACGAATTCAAATTCTTTACCTGCCTCGTCAAAATAAAGATTCCAACTTCGGGATGCTTGCTTTAATCCATAAATGGATTTTTGAAGCTTGTAAACCTTCTTAGGATGCTTGGGATTGACAAAACCCTCAGGCTGTGTCATATACACACCCTCAAGTAAATTTTCGTTAAGAAAAGCAGTTTTGACATCCATTTGCCATATCTTATAATCATGATATGCAGCTATGGCAAGCAAGATCCTAATGGAATTGAGCATGACTACAGGCGAAAAGGTCTCATCATAGTCTACACCATGAGTTTGTCGAAAACCTTTTGCTACTACTCTACCTTTATAGGTCTTATCAGCTTTGAATTAAAATAGCCACTTGCATTTAATTACCTTAGCACCTTTCGGTGGATCAACCAAGGTCCAAACCTGGTTATCATACATTGATTGCATCTCGAATTTCATGGCTTCAAGCCAATTTTTTGAGTCTGGGCTTTCAATAGGTAGTAGGATCCTCACGATTTACTAACTCAATAGTGTCACTATCAGTGATTAGAAATCCATATCTCTCAATCACCTGACGTACCCTATCGGACCTTCTAGGTTCTTGTGTAATGGGTTCTTGTTCCACAACTGGTTGTGAACTTGATCCCATTTCCAACTCATCCTCTATAGGAGCTTGTGGTACTTGAATTTCTCCAAGTTCTACTTTACTCCCACTGTCTTTCTTGAGAAGGAACTCCTTTTCTAAGAAAATAGCTTTGTGAGCAACAAATACTTTATTCTTGGCTTGTGAGTAAAAGTAGTATCCCTTTGTTTCTTTGGGATAACCCACAAACAAGCAGACAGTGGATTTGGACTCTAGTTTGTTAGATGTCAATTTTTTAACATGTGCTTCACAGCCCCAAATCCTGAGAAATGACATATTGGGTTCTTTCCCAGTCCATACCTCGTATGGTGTCTTCTCAACTGCTTTAGTTGGAGTATGGTTTAGTAGAAATGTAGCAGTTTTTTAATGCATAACCCCAAAAGGAGATAGGAAGATTTGCTTAATGCATCATAGATCGAACCATGTCCAACAGAGTTCGATTTCTCATTTCGGACACACCATTCCATTATGGCATTCCGGGAGGAGTGAGCTATGAAATAATACCACACTCTTTTAGATGACTATCAAACTCTTGGCTTAAGTGTTCGCCACCTCGATCTGATCGAATGGCTTATATACTTTTGCCAAGTTGGTTTTCTACTTCGTTCTTAAACTCTTTGAATTTCTCAAAAGATTTAGACTTGTACTTCATTAGATAGATGTATCCATATCTACTAAAGTCATCCGTGAACGTCACAAGTAGCTAAAACCACCTTTAGCTTGTGTACTTTATAGTCCACATACATCGGTATGTGTTAGTTCCAATAAGTCATTAGTCCTCTCACCTTTCTTGTTAAAAGGACTCTTTGTCATTTTTCCATGCAAACATGCCTCGCATGTATCATAAGACTCTAAGTCGAATGACCCAAGAACTCAAGTTTTGTGGAGTCTTGAAATACGTTTTTCGTTTGCATGCCCTAAATGACAATGCCAGAAGTAAGTAGGGTTCAATTCGTTTGATTTAACCCTCTTTGTATTAATGTTGTATATGGACTCTTTGTTTTGTAGATCAAGGATATAAAGGCCATTTTGCAACATGGCATTGCCATATGAAATGCCTTGGCGACGAATGTGAGCATTGCCATTTTTAATAACAAAATCAAATTCATCCAAATCCAAACAAGAAACTGAAATAATGTTTCTGCTCATAGTAGGCACATAATAACAATTTTTTTAACACTAAACAAAGTCCGAAAGGTAAAGTGAGTTGATAGTCGCCTATCTCCATGGTAGCAACTCGTGCTCCATTCCCCATACAGAGGTCCACTTCATTCTTCCCAAGTAACCGCCTATTTCTTAGCCCCTGCACATTTGAACAAATTTGAGAACCACAATCGGTATCCAATACCCAAGTGGTAGAAATATAAAGGTTAATTTCAACAACAAAAATACTAGAACTGGACGCCTTGGCCCCATTCTTCTTTTGTTCTTCCTTGAAGAGAGCACAATTCTTTCTCCAATGCCCTATTTTGTTGCAGTGGAAGCAAGTGCTCTCACTCTCTTTGAGATTTTATGCCTTAGGCTTGGATTGGGCTTGAGGTGCACTTCCATTTGACTTGAACTGAGCTAGGTCATTCTTGGGTTATGCCTTTCCCTTTCCCTTAGCGGGTCCCTTCTTAATGTCCCCGTGATCCATTAGTACGGGATTGGTCTTTCAAATGTTTTCTTCAGCATTCTTAAGCATCCCATGAAGCTCAGTGACTGTCTTGTTCATTGCATGCATGTTATAATTCATAACAAATGGATTATAATCATCAGTCAATGAACCTAAGATCAAGTCAGTGGCCAATTCCTTTGGCACTTGTACCTCAAGCTTCTCAAGAGTATCAAAATACCCTTTCATCTTGAGTACATGGGTACTAACAGGAGTACCCATAACCATCTTATAGGAAATTAAGGCCTTTGTTGTCATGAACCTCTCGTGATGAGCTTGCTCTTAGAACATCTCCTTGAGGTGCACCATGATCGCATAAGCCTCTTGGTCCATGAATTGCTTTTGCAAGTCAGGCACCATAGTGGCCAGCATCAGAAAGGTCACATCATTGGAGTCACTATTTTTGGTCTCAAAAGTTTCCTTTTAAACCGTAGAGGCGTTCCTACCAGGTTCTTCAGGCAAGGGTGCATCCAAAACATACGACTTTTTCTCTTGCTTAAGAACTATTCTTAAGTTTCAAGACCATTCTATGAAATTGGTGCCATTTAATTTTTCCTTTTCAAGGACCAATCACAATGAGAAATTATTGTTTGAAGATGCCATTTTCAATCTACAATAATAAAATTTAGCAAGATTAAATGAGGTCTTATTAATCCCACAAACCTAATTAATATCCCTTTAAATAATTCGCGTTAGTGATTTAATGTGGGCCAAAATCCACTTTTCACAACAACTTATTATTCAAGCTGAGCTTGTACACCTAACAAGTTAAGTTACTTAGGTAGGAAAACTCCAATCATGTCTCATACATGACTCTTGGATCAAATAGGCTAACATTTTAAGATGTTATAACACAAACCCATTTATTAGTTGCCTAGGTTCGGACATCCCTTTCCATGTTAAGTCCAACCTACATTCACAACCCATGCCTCACAAAGATAATAGGGCGCATCTAGGACTCCTAGTCTACGTGACCGATGATCGATGCCTTGACATGTTTCGAATTAAGAAGGCAACTTTGTGACTTACTATTTTAGGGATTCATTTTATTACGGCTTACATGGCATATGCTTTGTCATCCAATCATAGCATGCATATATATATAATTGCATAAAGTAAAGCGTGACAAACATGGGCCCAAAAACCTACAACTAAGATTCTATACTATTACATAAGAATCTTCAAGTTGGGCTTCTCCACTCCGGTGGGCTTCATCTTGATTTACAAAGTCTTTAAATAAATTATATTCTAAGAAATAAATGAAACTTTTACAATAATACATAATGGCACACAGGCCATATTTAATTACAAAAACCTAGGGCCCATGAATGCACCATGCATATCCATTCATCACACAAAACAAGCAAATAAATATACATAACATTCATGGATTAAACAAAGTCTAATTTTAATTAATTTAGCCAAGCCCATTAATGGAAATTGTGTACTTGAACCTTTAAAAGAAGACCCTGTGATGGGCCTGGGCCAAAGCCCAATGGACTAAATCCTCTTATTGAATAAGTTCTCTTAAAAGCCCAAAACACAAACTAGTTAGATTTGTGCCATAAATCAACTCTAGTGTAATTTCCAATTTTGCCATTTTTAATTTTATGTCATACAGCCCATAAACATTAAAAATACATATAATATGTACCAAAATGAATTAAAACATAAAATCATGAAGAACATATATATCATACATGGCATTTATACCAAACAAACAAACAACAATGGAACTAGTTGTTTAGTGATCATATAATGCCACAAAAATGCACAAATACTTAAAACAATTTTATAAGTCATTTAATAAATTAAATAAGGTCATAAATATTGATTTAATATTCTGTACCAATCTGATCTAAATGTGTTTTTACCATTTTAATCAAAATAAAACAAACAATATTGATTAAACATGTAACAAACACAAACTAGTCATAGTTTTAAGTGATTTTAAAATTAATCAATTAAATTGTCATGGACCAGAATTAAAACCAAATTTAAAATATGTCCAGACCTGATATTTAATCTTTAAAAATCACTTAAAAACATGCCAAAATCGTTTTTACATTTAATTTTGAAAACTAGTTGTTAAATACACACTTAACATGCCAACTAGCACCTAGTTTCAAGATTAACATGTACCATCAGGTATTAACAATTAAATCCGACCATTAACAGCTTTAATAACATATTAGGACAGTATATTAACATTTCATATTAATTATAATACCTATCTAATCATTTAAAATCGTTTTTACACCAAAACAATGCAAAAAACTCAAAACAGAAAATTTCAGCATTGCATGTTTTACAATAACAATTTTTGATTAATTATTTCATGCATCTAAAGCACTAAAATAAGCATGTTTAGTCTCTGATACCACTGATGGAATATGACATGGCATTTATATGATGATCATGCAGCAAAAAATTAATAAATTTGATCATATATGCCACTCAATCTATAAACAAGAATCGAAAATATGCAATTTTAGGGTTTTAAAACTTACAACTTTAGATGCACTTCAAGATTTGATTTTGATGATGACCAGCAAACAAGAAGGATTTATTTGCCTTAGATCTTCACCACCAATTCCAAAGGAACAACCTTTATGCCGCTTCTCTTTATGTTCACACACATAATTGCATGTAATGCATGATTTCATGTCTATTTATTCGAATTTGTATGATTTTGAGATGCCATAATGATTTAAGATCGTCTAATGTATTAGAATAACATGTTATAGTTTATTTTCCTCTATAAATGTGCATGTATTTTCTTATGTTAAAATTCTATTTTGCATGTTATTTATTGTTATTGTTTGATTTAAAGCATGTTTTATATGTCATAGTTAGATTTGGCATGTTTTAGGACCATAAAATCGTATGTTTAGATAGTTTTAAAATTTACCTCTTGTGTCTATTCTCGAGTAAAAGATGGGAAAAAAGCAACATAGATAGACATCTTTAAGTGTAATGGATGGGATGTCATGATGCTTTCTTCTCATCTCGTCCCTTTTCTTGTTTAGGGTGTCATTAGTCTCTAATGGCATCTGTTGTTTGATCTTGAATTTTTAATATGTTTTAATTTTTTTTATCCTAAATTAAGTCATTTTATGTGTTTGCTTTTAGATTCTTTTTCTGCATCTTTGTGAGAGTAATTTTGGGTCTGTATTTTTCTCTTTATTTTTTGCATGATTATTATGCTTATTATTTTAAATAATTTTAATATTTATTCTTTTGTATACTAATTAATTTGGCTTTCTTGTGTTTTGTCTAGGTAAATTATTTTATGCATTTCTGGAGTTCTTGAGAGATGATCATACATTAGAAGTCATGCCTAATTTAGTTATTTAACTCTCTCTCTCTCACTTTTAATTTATGCCATTTTACTTATATTACTTTATTTATTTAATTTTAAAATTTTGTTTATTTTTGGATGTATTTTCTCTTTGAAAATGTAATAGTTTAATCAAAAAGTTTTTTTTTTGCACGTTAACTTAACTAAGTCATTTAAAAGTTTTGTATCTAAACAATTGGATGTTTTCTAATAAAAGTGGACCAATGTCCAATTTTAACCCACAAACCACACCATCAAAAAGAAAGCCTCATTTTCTCCAAATCTAGGATCGCTCATCCCGTGTTTTTTTCTAAAATCAAGTATAAAAATCATGTATGAGGGAATTGATGTTCCCAAAAATTGAATTAACTTCCCATTTTATATATGTCATTTCATTTTGTATATTATTCTTTTATTTGGGAAAATTTTCTTCTATAATAACTAAGTAGGTTTATCGCTTTTATTTACCACTTTATCTAATTGATTAAATGTTTATTTAAATTTATCATAATCATCATGTAAGAAGGGAGATAGTAGACTAACGATAAAAAACTTAATTATAAAAAACCTAACCAAGATGCGAACTAAGAGTGATGTCTCGAACACTATTCTCTATTTGGCCAACAAAAAGTTGAGAATCATTTCCCAATGTTTTGTTGGATGACAACTTCATGGTATGTACTTGTTTAAGCCCATTTTAGATGCCTTCATAAGTTAACCATCAATAATAGATCGAGCTTAAAACCTTTTCTATTATAAAGTGGCCAATTTATGAGATATATATAGTGAGCCTCGATCCGATCTTGAACCATTAAAGTAGGTATCCATAACCAAATTGGACATTCAAGTATTAGCTGTAATGCACATCACAAAGGTAGAGAGATGGGATAAGGAGAAGGCATCAAGAGGTCCTGTTGATTGCTATGACTGATGGCCATCTGTCTGATCTTCTTTTCGTTTGCCACTCAAGGAATAAATAAAATGTAGGATTTTCAACCAAGAATAGGGAAATGCAAATTAAATTTCTAAACATGCAATTCTAAGGCCCTAAAACATGCTAATTCTACCAAAAAAACAACAAAGCACAATCTAAATCATGCCAACGCAGAAAAAATCATACAATTACAAAAATTACCATGTTATTCTCATACATCAATGGAAAAATATAAAGATCCTAGCATGTAATTCTAATATCCTAAGCAATTTCAAATCATTATGGCATCGCAACGCAAAAAATGAATTTAACAACATAAAGAACATACATCATAGCATTATAAACATAAACTCAAACAAAAACATGAGCATGATGTGAATTTAAAGAGATAAAAAGGTTCAAGCTTAGAATATTATCCTTAAGAATTAATGTTCTATAACTTTGGAAAGCAGTGATCCAAGTCCCGATCTTTGATTCCACATTCAATAAAGAAAAGTGTTTGTTTTTTAGTGTCAAAAAAATTTATTTGTAGCTGTGGATTTCCAAGAATAGAGAATTGAGTTTCTCTCTTTTAAAAATTAGCCTCCTCTTTTCCCTAAGTGAGAAAATCTCTTTTTGAAAACCCTAGATTTTTGCTTAAATAGTTAGGAAGGAATTAGAGACCCACTCTAACTCTAGACACTTTGAAATTAAAAGTTTAAATCTCCCCAAATTTGCACTAAATCAAATATGATTTTCAATTAAAATTTCAAAACCAAAAAATGTGGGAAATCTAAAGCAAATCCCCGCAGACGGGCATCTATGGTTCACAGATAGCCATCCTTATCATGATTTTCCAAAATTTACAAAAAGTACTCCTTAAATCTAACCTAGACCTACTTGGCTATAACCTTCTAATAGATGACCATCTATCACCAGCCATGGGTAACCCTGGATGCCCTAAATAGTGGCATTTTCTGGGAGATGATCTGAAGAAAAAAGCCACAGATGGCCATCTCTTTATGATAGATGACTGTATGTTACTGGCAGAGGCTAAAATTCAAGGCTTTCAAAATCTTTTCAAACCTCTAGGAAGATCGAAATTAAAACCCACAAAAATACTTTATAAACATACAGAAATCAAGGCTAAAACTCGAGATTCATGCTTTTTGTCAAAAATATAAATGGTTCCTTATCATCGGGTAACCCTAATATATGCTACTTTAGGTCATGATGTTTATAGTTCCTTCACTCCAATTCACCCTTTTTCACCCATAAGAAAATTATTAGAAAATAAGCAAGAGATTGGGAAAGTTTAAATAATTAAAGTAATTATTTATTGAGTTTAAGTAAGAGATGAATTATTTTCCTCTCCTACTCTATATGTACATAAAAATGTGTATGTATGTGTTGTTTTAAGAATAATTTGGACATTTTATGTATTCCAAAGGTAAACAAGTAAAAGAGAAGATTAAAGAGAGATTTGAGGTTAAGATTGCTAGACTACAAAAGGTATAGGAAACCTAAAGCTATTATGATTATATATGTGTTGTGTTATTTTAGAGAATTGATATTTCGGTTGTTTGAGATGTAAATGGTTATTAATGAGTGGAAATGATGATAAAAGTGCAATTGTGCATATAAAAAGCTATTGGAGAGTTCTTGTATGTAGTTGCCTTATTGTTGAATTCAGACCCCTAGTATAGCCTTCAATATTTTGGCAATAACTCAGTCTGTAGGCCTCCAAATTAGATGATTATAATTGAAGATGAAACTTAAGACTTAGATCTAAAAATTTTGTAAGAAACCAAGACCTAATTCTAGCCTTAAGTCCTTAGTGAATTGGCTTGAGTGAAGGACCTATCACTGCCTCGATTTTGGGAAGTAATCTATAGTAATTTGAGTATAAATATTTTAATAGAACCCCAAATGATATGAAACTAGACATATAATAGAAAAACTTTTATAAAGGAAGTATGACCTAATTCTGCCTTGAATGTTCCTTGTAACGTCCTAATCCACAAGACATATAAAACCACTAATACCAATGTTAATCCCATGATAAATAGATAAATAATAATAATAATAATAATAATAATAATAATAATAATAATAATAATAATAATAATAATAATAATATAGGCCATAATTACATATAATCTTGTTAGCTGAAACAAAATTCCAAAATAATAAAACATTTCATATACACCTTTCTGCACATCTATGAAACCACCAAGGTAACTGCACATTTCAGACCTCCTCTTTTGCGGATCGACTGAGTCACCACAACTATCCATCTTGAAATGAGGCTTATTCGGCAACCTACACAGATAATAAAACTTGTGCTAAGCTATAAATCTTAGTGGGGAATAACATAATCTATAGGCAACCTCTTAAAAAAATCATCAATGATATAGGCATAAAATTTAACGATGAGATAATAATGTACTCTTAATTATTAGACATAAAGCTTACAATCATTTAACACTCTAAGTAAACTTAACTAGCCTCTATAAGCTTTACTAATCATTTATCTAACTATCCTTTTCTTATACTTTCAATAGTCTATAGTCCTCATACATCGTGAACTATGATATTAAAAGCCTTGAGAGTTCAATAACATATTACCTCAGTTAAATACATTCCTTTGCACAAGTTACAAAGCTATACATTTAACATTTAATCATAAACATAATAGAGGGAACATGCTATTAGCATAGGTAAATAAGGACTAAGTAACTTTGAAAGCAAACCTTCTATTATTAAACAGCTAAGCATGATTCTTCATACATATCGCATAATTTTTCAATATAAAAAGAAATCTGAAATCACACTCATGTACATAATCATGTTGTCATACATATAATCATATCATGAAAAACTATACGTCATATAACATCATCTTGAACCATATATTAGATTAAGAAATTAGCATGTGACTCCAAGAAACAATATTATTACTGAAGATGAATCTTTAGAGTACAAATACATACCAAAAATTTCTAAATCCAGAATGTTTATGCAACATCAAAGCATCATATATTCAATAGTATTGTAACCTCCACTTATTATTATTTTCAATATGCAAAAGAATAATACCTTGAACATCAGTTTCAAACTATCAAGTTTTAGTTTCTTTCAATTTCATAGAATGAATTCTTTTCATCTTACATTAAGCTTGCTTATTCTAAATAAGTGGATAACGTGCTAATTAATATGTACCTAAAGGTACCAGAACATACCCGAAGCTATGAAATCAGAACGTATCCGAAGATACCAGAACATACATGAAGGTATGAAATTAGAAGACCCATCAGGGCCAAACAATACAATAGACCGAATAGCGAACCCAAATGGGGTTGTTATGATCCAAAAGGGACCATCTCAATACAATAGCAGTTGCAACCCTTATAGGCATGCCTATTTATCTATAACCTAGACATAGATGTAGGAAAAAACCCATTACATACTTTACTTGTTATTTACTCACATATTTATTACCGTATATCCATACATGTAGTGTCATGCAACATTTGTTCACTAATCAATATTCCATGAACCTGATGCAATACACATCAATAAGCAAATTGTCATGAGGTAGCAATATGATTTTAAATTCACAGGTTGACATTGCTTATACTAGTCATGATAGTTCATGCATTATCACATTATATTCATGGAAATAAAATTATATATAATTTCATAAACCATGGGCCGTGACACAGCACCTAAACACACAATCATTTCAAAAGAACATACCTTTGTGATCCGTCAGAACTATCTCTCATGTTCCATTGTACTCATTTAAATCATCACATATTCCCACTCACCCAATATATCAAATATATGCTTCAATATTCAAAGCCCATAGAAGGGCATATACATTCTATCGATTAGAGTAACTTTAAACATAACATTATGTAGTATTCTTATGAAATCAACCTATGATCAAATCACGATTATACATGAAAACATAATTAATTTGTGTTCTATAGATAATCGGTGACTGTAATCAATTTAAAAACACATAAAGATTCCACCAATTTTCACTTTAAGAACTTGTAACTCCTCATGTATTCTAAGCCATAACATTTATCAACAACATGTTACTTTCACTATCTTTTTTATATAGTTCTTTACTATTTTATGAAAGCATACCTTTCACCGATTCATCATAACCATCTTTTGTGCCTTTTTAACGACCATAATAGTAGCAACATGTTTAATTAAGAGCATTCTTAGTTTTCATCAGTACGTGATAAAATAAATTATCATATAATTGTAAGAGTAGTACATGTCATCATTCTTATTTAATACTTTACTTGGGTCTATATAAATTAATAGTAGCATAATTGCGTATCAACATTTCTTCCCTTATTATTACACACTTCAACCCACATAAATCTCATGTAAAATTATAACTCTATGACTCTTTACCAACACTCAAAGCCATAAACACCAAAATGCCTATATACATTTCACAAAGCAAGTAGATAATCAAGGCGAGACCTATCCATATTCCCAACTTATACATTAAGTCATTTCAATAATTAATACATGCTCTCCTTGTTCAAACACTTGTTATTTAACTTTAAATATGGTTTAACAATAAGATTCTAATACTCTATTCATATAAGTTTTAGCACTTTATAATATAATTCTATAATATAATTTCACTATTAATTTACAATTAATTCACCATAAGTTCCTATATTCTTATGCCCTCATTTTCCAACCTTAAGTAATTAAGTAATCTATACTAAATATGATACATTAAAAACCATTGCAAAAACAATCTATTATGACTTTACCAAGATTGGATTTATAGCACATTAAATGAGGCTCAACAAGGCAAACCATGGCTCTTCACTCGGCTGAGTGAGTAGGTCACTCGTCTGAGTGAGCAGGTCACTTGGTTGAGTGACTAAACAACTTGATTGAGTGCTTATCCATGGTAACAATAGCTCTAATGAAATACAGACATCTCTTAAGCTAAAATCTCAACCTCCATACCCAGATCTATGATGTACATCAAACCATATACCCAAAACCTATAATTCCTCAGTCAAAAACCCATTTACACCATCCATTGTATACATATATACATATACTAGAAAGGGGTTTAAATCTAAGATCTTTATGATAGAGTAACAAGCCCTATCAAAAGAAGGAGAAACTTATTTCTACTCTATACATTTTCCAAATAAGTAAAACAATCTAGGACTAACTCCTACTTTATGGTCACAATAACTCATACATTCCTAGGATTAAACATCAATCATGATAACTTTAACCCTACTTTTTACAAACTTAGATTCACAAATATACAACCCAACCATAGAAATTCACAAGCAATGTTGGATACTCTACTACCTTTACATTCGCAATAAGGTTAACCTAAACATGTATAAAATCTACACATGAAATTTTAGATCTAATCCTACTTTCCATACCTGTAGTAAACCAAATCCTTCTTCATGATCTCTTCCTTTTTACTTCTTATCCTTCACTCCTAATCACTATTTTCTTCTAAAAAAACCCTTGCTTCACTCTTGTCCAAGTATATCATAGGAGATCTAAAATTTTCCACAGCTGAAGAGAAAGGGAGAGAACAAAAGAAAAATATCTCACTTCAAAGAGATTGACTCCCCCTCTTAAAAAGCTAGACCCTTATTCTCCTTACCTACCTTATGTAACTGCACTCAAATAAGTGGATGATGACAAAATCATAAGACAAATTCCATTTCAATCCTTACTTACTCTTAATTTCAAAAGCTAAGCTTAAATTTTCCTTTAATTATATTCAAGTCTTTAAAATGTAACATTTAATCCAATTACTCACTCAGACTAAAATCAAATGACCAATTTACCCTCATGCACATCATAACTAATGGAATTACCATTTTACCCTTCACTAAGCTTTAGTCCTTTAATTGGTTCAATTAACTAACTAGCACATTTGACCCAAATTTCCAATAATCATCATGACTTCTACTAGGGTCCAAATTGGGTCTTAACATTCCTAGATAGTTTTCATAGTTGGTGTTTGAAATCTATTCCTAAAAGTTCCCTGAGAGCAGTCAGTAATGTTTTGCCCATAAATCTTGATTTATAAGTCTAATTTTTATGATTTTTAATTCCATAAAAACTAGAGACATGAAAGAACATTTATCTAGAGGACACTTTAACTGAAAATGTCATTTACCTATTCAAAAAATGTATCACGTGAAGACCTTAGGAATCTAGAAGTATAGGCATTACACATCTGCTAAAAAAACATAATTGTTATGTCCCCTCTCGATTTCACCTTATTATGTATATTTTGCTCCCAAATGTTACTAAATCCTACCCAAACCATCCCGAATATAAATGAAACTTTGTAAATGCATGTATAATCTTATAAGATGACTTAATATACATGAAATGAATTGAAATATAGAGTTGTACAAAATACATTCTTGGTGAAATATGTGTTTATAATGAGTTTTTACTTAATGAATTCATATCAAACTCTTTTAGATGCTAATAGAAGTTAAAACACACCTATAATATCCCAATATGACCAAATACACAAGAAATACAAGATGAAATATTTAAATTATGCAAGTGTATCTGACATATGCTTGTTGAATTTCATGTATATGATGAATTATTTTAAAATGATTATGAGATAAGCCTACCTCATTTGTATATGAGTAAGCAAATGGATAATATGAATATTTAGATATTTATATGTATTTATATGATTACATGGATCACAACCATTTGATATATATTTCTTAATATGTGAATATACATTTATTATATCATGCTAATGGTTAAACATGCATGAGTTTATAACTATATATTCATGAATGCAAATAAGTATTTACTGCAAAGTTTAATTTTTAAATATATTTATGGAAATACATGTAATGACCTTAAAATTCTAATCACATGAATAATACTTCTCGGGCAATGAATGGTAACACTGGGCAACACAGTTATGAATAATACCATCTTGGGCTTATAAAAACTTTTCTTCACCACTAAAAAGTACAATTCATGAGGAATATGATAGTAAAAATAGGGTCAAATAGGCTCTTATAGGTTAGAAATAAAAATAAGAAGTGGGTCTATAGGAATAGTGATTAGGGTTTGACTTATTTGAAAAAAAAATTATTCCAGACCTTAGAAAGTTATTTTGAATGCATAGGACCAATAAAAATAATTCTAATGAATTTTTAAAGGTGAAAAATGAAATTTTTGATGATTTTGAATTTTTGAGTTTCGAAATAATAATTTCACCTTCGAATCAAAAATTATATTGAAGTGATCTCATTTTGACCTAAAATTTTAAACATACCTTAAATGATATTTTTAAATATTTTTGAACTAATTTTTGTGATAATTTGATAATAAAAATTCTAGGCCAATCATAGCTTGACAAGCGGCTTAATATGAATCCTTGGATGAAATAGAAACTAATGGATCTTGGCCGTCAATCCCAAGGGCTATAATATATAAAAATGGGATAGCCTTTAGGCAACCCAGCTAACCTTCCTCTTCTTTTTTCATCCTTTAGCTCTATTTTTCTCCATTTTCTTTATTTTTAAAGCTTTAAGCTTTATTTCTCACCCTACTTTCATTAATTTCTTCATCCTTACCATCAATTTCACCTTAGATTGTACTTAAAAGGGGATTTTAGGCAATAATTTGAAAGATTACAAATTAGAGAAAATTTTCAAAGTTATTAGAATTTAGTTTTTTAATTGGAAATTAAAGGGAATAGGCAGAATACATGATTTTGAGTGATTTTATGTTGAAATAATCAAGAAAAACTTATGAACTTTCTCTTAGTGAATTTGGCCATAACATGAAAAGAAGAAAGGAGAAAAGGGAAAAGATAAAGTGGCTTAAGGGTTCCAAGCATCAAATGGTTAATGGATACCAATCTACCCTTAATTTCATTCTATTTTCATTGATTTTCAATAGAATTTCAATAATGTGATTAATTAAAAATGCATGAAATGTTGGAATAACTTAATATTTATTAGTGAAATGATGAAATTAGATGAAAGAAATACCAAATAACTTGAAACAAGCTCAAAATGCCTTGTATATCAAAGTGGTCAGATCATGATACCATGAATATCACTTGAATTTTAATTAGTTATAGGCATAAAATGTGTGTCTAAGTAACTTAAGCAAGACTAAAACTTAATTTTATGGATGAAACAATGAATGTAACTTGAATGTCTATATGGTTAAATGATATGTTCATATATAATAGTTGAATTTTGATGATAAATGGTAAACGCAGGAATGTAATGATCAATTAATCATGAAAAGTATGATAATACATGATAAAACATAATGAATTAATGAAAGTTTATGTTGGCTGAATAGTATACTTGGTGAAATTTGCATGCATTCGATGTATATTGATGAAAATTTATGTATATCTAGTGAATAGATGGATAATAAATGGAATTGATGTGAAGCACAAAATTAGTTGTGTTATATAATGCAAAAATTATGAAAAAAATATGAGGAACCATAACATGAAATAGAAAAATTCATTTACCCTTAGTAGACAGTAATCAAATTAAAAGTATAGGATATAATGGCTAGCCATAAGGGTATATATCGGGTAGTATATTGAGTTGAGTTAGGATTATAGACCGCCACCTATTTACCTATATGTAATATGTGCAAAAAGTAGTCATTATAATGTTAGTTGACGTGTTGATCACTCCATGCAAACACCTAAACATATTTTGGGCCATTGAGGGTTTTCATCCCTTTTATTTAGTTCGAGGGTTTACATTGGTCACTATTAGAGGCAAATATGTAACTTAGTGATAAATAAAGGACAAACGCGCAAATAAGTGAGAAAACATGACAAATATGTGAATAAAAGATGAAATTTGTTAAAAATATAGTTAAATGAATAAGTAATGGCTAAAGTATAAATAAGTGGTAAAACTATATTAACAAGTGTAAAATGGTAAAAATGATGAAAATGTGAAAAGAAAAGTAATTAGAGACTAAATTGTAATTTTCCATTTTACTAAGTACCTATAAGGATTAAATTGAAGATAAAGAGGCAAAAATTCAATAAATGGTAAATTTAGTATAAAATTGAGGAAAAAGTTAATAAATTAAAAGTTTGGAGATTAAAATGAAAATTTGGCATAATAAGTGGACTTAATGAGTAAAAAGTAAAAGCATGCAGTAATATGGACTAAATAACAACTTAGGAGTCATGGAAGAATTTTAAATATAAGTAACAAAATAAATAGGAAATCTGTAAAAATAAATAATAAAAGTAAATAATGAATTATGTGGTAGAAATGTGATGATGATGATGATGATGATCATAATAATAATAATAATAATAATAATGATAATAATAATAATAATAATAATAATAATAATAATAATAATAATAATAATAATAATAATATGACATTAGTGATAAAGAATTAAATATGTAGTATTGGATGGTTACATTGGAAACTTTGACTAAATATAATATTGGATGAAATATTGTATTATATATCCACCACTAAGCAATTAAGTTTCTCAGTGCGTGATTTTTGTTTGACTGTATACAGGGGATAAGTAGCAAAGAGTTAGGATTGTGGAGGAAGAATTGCATGGCATGTACATTATAAGTACGAGAAAAAGAGATTGTGCACAAATGTAGTTTGTTATATATTTTGGCATGTAAAAACTAATATATGAGTTTAATGGAGATTTAAATTTGTAAATTAATGAAGAAAAGTATGTATGTAACTTGAGTAATATTTTAGGTGTATAATATATATGTGTGTGTGTGTGTGTGTATAATATGATTTTGATTGGTAGTTGATGGAAGTGACTGGAGATGTTTGAATGGTGATGTTATTGGTGGTTGTGGAATGACCATTTGAAAGAGTTTTTGAGACATTTGTAGGAAGGGCAGGCATCGGTTACAGTCGTTATGCTATTCAAATTTTTAATAAATTATTAGTAGGCAAGATAATAAATAAATATGTTTGAGTATTATAATTGCCTTTTATGGATCAATAAAGGAATTAGGAAAATTGAATAACTAAACTATAGACAAGCAAAGAGGATAATTAAAAAAATAATTGAACAACCAAGGATACCACCGTGAATTATGATGATCCAGCATTCAGACCAATGTTCGAGTGTAGGATGTCACAATATTGTGATGTGTACTGAACCCTTGATTAGTATCTGGTTTGTTCTTGAATGTTTACTTTTAGGACCCGACACCAGATAAATATTTTTTTAACTCGTGAAAGCTAGTCATTTCACAATGGATAAGGATTCAAACCAATTCGCCAAGCCTCGAATCTCAAAAAAGCATGAGACAACATCTTAGGGTACTTCTATTCCATTGTTGGCAATTAACCTATGAGGGCATTTATGGGGTATCACAAGGTATGTATCATGGAGTCACCACCCAATAAAGTATTGAGAAATGAGTTCTAACCTTATAAGGCCAAAACCATAAATGAATTTGGAACCTGACTTTTATTCATACCCTTGGTTAATGTTATATAAATGGATTTTAGAATTAATTATTTTATCTCTTTTTTCACACAAGTTATCATGCCAGGAAAATCAAAGGTGCATTTATTCATGTTGGAAAGCCATAAAGCATGTTATATTGAAAGCAGTAAAGGCATGGCATGAAAAATAGATAAATTATGAGAAATAAATTAATAAATATCATGGTTAATAAATAAATAAATCAATCATATATATATATATATATATATATATATATATGTAAAAGGAAAAAGTGCTAATAAATAAATATAGATGTATGTATATATATACAATCGATATGTTTATTTATTATAAAATTAAATACCAAAAATTACTAAAGTGGAAAAAATAAATGTAATCGTATGTGTGTGTGTATACATACATACATACATACATACATACATACATACATACATACATACATACATAAAAGTGATAATAAAATAACAAACCAATAATAATAATAATAATAATAATAATAACAATAATAATAATAATAATAATAATAATAATAATAACAATAATAATAATAATAATAATAATAATAATAAACAAAAAGACAAAAAAAAAAGATGATGTGAAATGACCAAGGATGGCCAACATGCATGAAATGTATGGAAATTATAAGGAATGAATTTGCCACCAATAAGAAGAAATAAAAGGGAAGAAAGAAAGGAAGGCCAGAGAGCACGACTAGAAGTCTAAGGGAAAAACAAAAAAGAAAAGGAAAAAAAAGTAGCGCACTGAAGAGTCTCCAGCCACAACTTTGCCAAGTGCCAGCTAGCACTCAATCCAGTTGTGGCTGCGACTCACTGCTAGCTGGCACGATGAAGGCAGACAAATGGAAAAATGGAATTTTAACCTCAAATTGATCCAAACCAACTTAAAACAACATTATTAAACTCATTTAAACATAGAATTCATTTATTTAATATGCTAAAAAAAAGAAATCAATAAAAATACATACTTAAAGCTTAAGAAACATTTGCAGTAAAGAAAATGGCATGGAAAAAGAAAGTTCTAAAATTTTTTATTTTTCTTTAAAAAATTGTTTAAATAATTATTATATCAATTTATGTGACAAAAACAAAGCAAGAGACCACTAAATTGTTAAGATTATAAGAATAAAATACAAAATCCATAAAAATTGAATTTCATGGTTGCATGAAGAAGATGATGAACAATGTTATTATATTTACCTTATTTTCATTTTAATCCATTTAAAATCTCCAAAACATAGTTAAATCAATCATTTACTGATTGTTAGAATCTAGATGAGCACTAAATAGAACAAACAAAACTTAAAAATAAGAAAAAAGTTATTTGTAGCAAACTCAACCAAAACATAGCATAAAAAAATAATTAATTCATTTATAGAGTAAAACAAGAATAAAACATTTGATTAGGAGGGTAAAGGCTTATTAATATTAGCCTCAATATTTGTTTCTCAAAAATCAAGGAATTCCAATGTTTTGTCTTTCTCTTTTATTTTACTTTGTTCTTTTTTTTAAGTTATAAAGAGCAAGTTTGAGAGAAAGAGAAAGAGAAAGAGATAGAAAGGGAGAGAGCCCTCCCTAAAAATAGTGTAAAAATCATCTTATTATAGGCAAAAATCACTGCCATACTTCTGGATAAAGTTTAGGGAAAAATCCTTATGATTCTATCCATTTCAGATGAAAAATTAGGAAAAAAATGTAATTTTTGCATTTTGGAAATTGAGTGATGCTCGCAACATAATGAGTTATAGGTGGTACTCACCCTCAAACCAAAGGATGTAACTCAGAAGTTAAGATTGAGTCATGATCGAGTCACAGGCAAATAATAGATGAGTCATCCTGATTCACCCTTTTCTCAACCAATTAACACCTTAATCCAAAATATTTCTCAATTTTTGGGCTTGCAAATGTCATATTTTGGTCAAGTTGTCTTCTTGATATTTGTTCACCTATGTCTTATATGTCTAATAAGTCAATAATAACTTAATTTGGACTTATAGATGTGGATTTATAGACAAAATACTGATGAATGCTCCTAAATAACTTTTAGGGACAAACTTGATATTTGGAATTTGAAAAATTACTAGTAACAATGAGTTTAGAATCAGGTTATATTATTTTCGTAAAATTTGTTCCAAAATGAGTCTATTTTTTTATAAAAATTAGATTCAACCAAAATGAGCTCTAGAAAAGAAGTTATGCTCAAATTACTACAGACTACTTTGGAACAGGGGACAGATTTGGGTCATCCAAGTTCAAGACTAATTTTGAGGTTTCTAAAAACTCAACTAGGTTTAGTTTTCTCATTAAAGTTGTATTTATAATCTTTAGATTCATATGGCTTTGGAATCATTCAATTATGAGGTCGTAGCCGGGATAAGGCTAAAACACTTAGGATAGCTTAAAATTCCCAAACTTATTTTCTTAATTTTTCCTTTTAAAAAAGAAATAAAGGGGCAGAACCCCAGAAAAACCATTTTGAAAACATTGAAAACTAAGGGAAAGCTAAGCACTTCCATTCTCTATCGTTTTATTAGAAACATTTTCCTCATTAAGTAACCTTGATTAGAACCCGCCTCATAATCCAGTGTTTATAGCTGCTCTAACTTTGGGGAAGTTAATACACTAGTTTCTAGCTTAGCCAACGTTTTGAGTTAAGATTTAGAGACATGTCCTTAAGGTGGCTATCTCCTTGCCGATAAGGGTTTGGTGATGAAACAATCTATAAAAGCTTGCTAAAAAAAACCACACCACGTAAGCTTCACCTTTTTCATGAGCTTGTGACCTGGTTACCTATTGAAAGGATTTTAATTCCTCTTAAAAGGGCATTAATTTGTTTGCTTTGAAAAGACTATGAAATCCTTGCGAAAAGAACTTTGGATTCATAGGAAAACCCACTATTTGTGGTAGCTCTCGAATTTGAGTTTTTAATGCTTACCTATAGGCAGATAGATTTTAAAACTTTTAATGCCTTTTAAGAGCTCAAAGCACATACAATTCTGGTGAGCTTGAGTCAAGCATAAACATGGTTGTTCATATAGCATTATAGCCTCCCCTTCTTTTAATTTCCCTTTTTAAATATAGTATTTGTTAGGTGTTAATAAGGTCTTAGATATGATCTTTTAGAAGGCAATAGTATTTTTTATGCCCCATAGACTAAGGATAATCGTAGTACTAGTTAGTCCTATCTCTCAACTTCCCCTGGCTCTTGGCTAGCATAGGTGGTAAAGGTTGCAACTTTTTCTCATTTATGAGATGTGTAAGATACCAAGATAGTGCCTTGTTCGGGTTCAATTAATGTCATCGATTTATTTTTGTTATTGAGACTCCTGTAGTTCTACCACCATTACCCCCATTGTTACCGCCATCTCCATCATTCTTACCAAAATTATAGTTGTCGAAGTTAGCCTTCTTCTCTAGATATGTGGCCTCAACATTAATGGCTATGTATTTAAGAGACTCCCAGTCCTTTAAGCCTTTTATTTTGAGCTCGTCTCTCAAGTACTGCTTGGCATTTTGGATAAACAACTTGATCTCAGTCTCTAACTTTTTTTTTCATTTCTATTACCCTATTATTCCATTGGGAAAGATTCTCATAGAAAGACTATTTTGGCTTCTGATTTAGCAACTCTCAATCTTTCAGTGTTACTTCCAATCTTGTGTTACAGTTAGACTGCTTTAACAACCCATCTATTAGCTTATCCCACTCTTCCTTTGTTTCTTAATCTAGTTCCTAGTACCAGCTAATAGAAGAGCCCACAAGACTAAGGCCCTTTTATCATGGTTCCTTTCATTACTAGGGCATATTGCTTTATGTAGATAGTTAGATCAGAAATGCCATCAAACTTAGGTAAGTCTGGTATTTTGAACCTTTATGGCTACACTTCTTTACTATCCAAATCCCAATCCTCTATGTTGATACCCTTACCTATTGTCATTAGCCAAGCCACAACCTTCATTTTTTCCTCTATCTTTCTTAAAGCAGGATTCTCTATTCTTGATACCTTGTTTTTTGGGGCTTATATATAGTCATCTTCTAGAGCATAACCCTTATACTCTTCTTGCTCAATTGGTAAGACAAGTGGTGCCTTCCCTTTGGAGCCAGTAGCAATTGGAAAGGCTAGTAGTGATTTGTACATAAAATTGTTATTGATTTTTATTATAAATAAATGATTAATGTGATTAAAATTAATGTGATTAAAATTTTTATTATATTTTTATTATACATAAAATGATTTGTACAAATAAAAACTATACACATAAGATAAGATGTACATATGTCAAATCTATACATGCATATTTTTATTATCTATTCTTATTTCCATTATTTTTGTTATTTTATTAAAAATGCATGCAGTGTATACAATATAGATAAACACCTGCGAACTAAAGGAAAATCCTCCCAACCTTATTATTTCTCTCACAGGAGGTTATATGATCTCTTTCCTATATGAGATTAGCTTATAGGCTACAAGGAAATCTAATGAATGCATATGGTGCATAGTGAAAATCGGCAGCATAACCTCTCTTTATTGAAAACACATGCAAATGGATTTTGGTTATTGTGTATTTAAACAATCTAAATAAACTGAAATTTTCCAACCATGTCATGAAAGCCTTTAATGAGCAGACATCTAAATTCATTTGGATTTATTCAATATAAAAGGCAATATACTAAGCAATCTATTATGGCACATGCCCTCTAGAGAAAGTGTTTATGCCATTACATTGGTTTTCAATCTACTGATATAACTTTATGGATACCAAAGTGTGGTCCCTACCAATAGCTCTAGTTTACCATTTTGCATGCATAAGGCTTGGGCTGGTGGTCCTTCCTAACACTTTCCTATATTGAAAGAACATAGGGTCATGCTTTGGGAATACACCGGGCTAAAAAGTTGGATGCCTAACTTAATTCTAGGGCTCTAGCATGAATACAATGCAATTTATTTCAAAAAGAAATAAGATTTCTAATCTTAAACCCATTTATGTTAACCAAAGGTGCTTTTAGAGCAAAATCTCATGGGTCCCTAGTTGAGCCACCACGGTGATGCATGCCTTACCCCTGATTAGTATCTGGCTTATTCTCAAAAGTTTGCTTTTAGGACCTAAGGCTGGATGAAGGTTATTTTAACTTATAAAAGCTGGTCATTTCATAATGGATAGGGATTCAACCAAATTCGCCAAGCCTTAGGTCTTAAAAAGGTATGGGATAACATCTCGAGGCACCCCTATTGCATTGTTGGCATCAACCTACAAAGGTGTCTATTGGCCACCACAAGGTAGGTATCATAGAGTCACTGCCCAATAAAACATCAAAAAATGAGTTCTAACCTTATAAGGCCAAAACTAGAGATAAAGTCAGGACTTCAGTCTTATTAATACTATAACATCCTAATATTTTTGAAGTTATGGATTGTACCATGGTAGATTAAGAAATTTACCAAATGTCAATTTTTAATTTGAGAATAGTTAATAGTTAACTCTGATTAAATAATTCAGTTGCAAATGAAGTTAACTAAGGTTTTTAAGTTGAATTAATATCAATTACGACAATTAAGCAATAGACAATCAGACTATTGATAGGATTAGAAAATTAAATTAATTTTGAAATTTTAAGATAGGTAAAATAAAATAAATAAATAAAATATTAATATAAATATTTTATGTGAGAATTATTTTAGCTTTAGGGAAATATCTCAAACAAAATAAAATTATGATTGCAGAAATTTAAAAAAAATAAAAGAAAGAAAGAAAGAGGGAAAGGGAGAGATCGAGAAAGGAAAGGGAGGGAGAAAAGGAGGGGTGAGGTAGAAAATAGGCCACAATCATCGACAACAGGCCAATGCCACCCTCCATTCATTGGCCAACCACACAGTGATTTCTTCTCTCGATCAACCACCATTCATCTCTTTTATTTTTCTCTTTCCTTTTCAATGAAACCCAAAAACTTCACTTTACAATTCCATCCATTTTTGACATCATATGGTAGCATGACTACTATCGAAGGACTTCTAAAGGTGAGGTGTTTCTCCCTATAACAGTTGATCCTCCTCACATGTCAGCAATAAGTAGATCAAAGATGTGCATGTGGAAGTACTCCGACGTAGATTTTGACCAGACCGTAATATGTTATGGCACATGATCACTCCTAAAAGGTTACTGATAGCCTTAGCTTTATCTTAACAATAGTGTTGCTCATCTAGCAAAGCTCCGATGATCAGTGAATGGTGCAACCAATTTGAAATTGATAAAAATGCGCTAAAATATGTTAAAATTCTACTCTAAGATTGGCATGTGTACTACCAAAATTACATTTTTAATTTCTTTAAACAAAATGTGTAATATTGGGAATTTGTTGATATTTTTTGTATTGTTATTATTTGAGATATATGTTTAAGTGGAATAATCGATTCATCTATAAGATAAATTGGCCATTCTATAGAAAATTTTAGATACTAACAATGTTAATTTGTGTTTTGTGGATTTTGCTTGAATTCAATAGCTCAACTGTATGTGTACTACCAAAATTACTTTTTTAATTTCTTCAAACAAAATGTGTAATATTGGGAATTTCTTAATATTTTTGTTTTGTTATTATTTGAGATATATGTTTAAGTGGAATAATCAATTCAGCTATCAGATAAATTGGCTATTCTATAAAATATTCTGGACACTAACAATGTTAGTTTGTGTTTTATGGATTTTGCTTGAATTCAATAGCTCAACTGTTGATCACTGTTATGTGAGAGCAGGACCATACTTTGTATGTGTATTATACTGAAATTATTGTTATACTACATTGTGATATTTACAGTATATGCTTGTTACACATACCATTCAGCTAATATAAGTTATCATCATTTCATTATGCTATATCATGCATTATAAATCTTTTCAAGCTTAATTGATCATTTTTTACCTTCATTTCACATTTGTCATCAAAATTCAAGTAATATACATGCATATACCCTTCGGCCATATAATGATTTTACATGTTCATGATGTTTCATCTTAATGAAGTCTTACATTCATGCTTATTTATTCATTTCATACCTTAATTTATCATTATCCATCAAAATTAAAATCTAATAGTCCATGAAGCATTATTCAACCATTAATTTAAATGTGTACATTTAATGGTTTTGTCCATAAAACTAATTTCAAATCTTGTTCTAATGGTCATTTCATGCCATTTTATCAAGTAATTATCAAAATTTATACATTATATCACATGTTCATGGTTTGGCCACTTTGGTATACAAAGTATTATAGGTTTGTTTCATGTTATTTGGCATTCTTTTCATCTAATTTCATCTATTCATTATCAATTCTCAAGTCATATAATCATTTCATGTTATTTTCCTAAGTTACACAATAGAAACTTAAGTGGAATTAAATGTATACTCAATGAAATCAAATGTATATTGTATCCACTAACATTTTTATGTTCAAAAACACCTTACTCCACCTTAACTTTGCCTTTTTCCCTTTTCCTCTTTTCCTCCTCTTTACTTTCACCTTATGGTCAAATTCATCAAGAAGAAATTCATGAGTTTTTCTTCAATTTGTAACACAAAATAACTCAAAATCATGAATTTTACCTAATACCTATAATTTTTAATTAAAATAACTAAATTCTACTTACTTGGTGATTTTTCCCAATGTGCTATCTTTCGATTTATTTTCTTAATTCGCCTTTTAAGCTCAATCAAAGGTAGAATTGATGGTGAGAATAAAGAATTTAATGGATTTGGGGTGAGAAATGGGAGGAAAATGGAGCTTTAGAGCGTTAACAATGGAGGAAAATGGTAGAATAAGACTATGGGATGGAGGGAGGGAGGAAGGAAGAGGTCGATTTTGGATATCCAATTCTACCCTAAAAAATGGATGGTTAGGCAGCCTTAACACTATTCCATCCAAGGGTCCAAATTAAGCCATTTGTTAAGGTATGATTGGTCACACACTTTTGTTGTAAAATTATCATAAAAAATGGTCCAAAAAAATTTAAAAATATTATTTAGAGTGTGTTTAAAATTTTAGGTCAAAATGAGATCGTTTTGGTACTTTTTTTAGTCCATAAGTAAAATTATTGGCCTAAAATTCTAAATTTCAAAATCTTTCAAAAATTCATTTTTCACCATCACAAATTCATTGGGATTATTTTTAATGGTCTTGTATGATCATAATAATTTTCTGAGACCTAAAATAATTTTTTCAGGTAAGTCAAACTTGGTCAACTCTTATATTGTTCCTACTGACTCGCTATTTATTTTTATTTCTAACTTTTGAGGGCCTATTAGACCTCAATTTCATCTTAAATTATATCACCAAACTCGTTATAAATTGTACTTTTCAATGGTTAAAATTTTATGGGCCCTGAATGGTACTATTCATTCTTATGCCATCTATTGTCACTATTCACTATACAAAAGTACTATTTACATGATTGGAAATACAAAGGCATTACAACAACAACAACAACAACAACAACAACAACAATAATAATAATAATAATAATAATAATAATAATAATGTAGAATAAAAATTGAAAAGAATAACAATAATAATATCAATTATAAAATAATCGTAATAGTAAAGATTATAACAATATAAAACTACTACCACTGCCACCAGAACCACCACCACCACCACCACCACTAATAATAATAATAATAATAATAATAATAATAATAATAATAATAATAAAAAATAGAAGGATAAAAAAAGAAGCTGACATGAAATGCATGGAATTTAATAATGAACACATGTGATGCCAGCATAAAGGAAATAAAAGGGAAGAAATGATGGAAGGTTAGCTAGCACGAGTGGTAGTCCAAGGGAAAAAGAAGAAAGAAAAGGAAAAAAAAGTAGCAAGCAATAGAGTCTCCAATTGCAACTTGGCCAAGTGACTGCCAATACTTAGCCCACTTACAACCATTACTTGCTATCGGTTGACGTAGTAAAGGCGAACAAAATGTAAAAATGGAATTTTAATCTCAAATTGATCCAAACTAACTTTAAAAATATTATTAAAATCATTTAAGTATAGATTTCATTGATTTAACATGAAAAAAATCAATAAAATACATAATTGAAGCTTAAGAAACATTTATAGCAAAGAAAATGGCAAGAAAAAAAACTCTAAAATTTTTATTTAGGTTTACAAAATCATTTAAATATTTTTTATATTAATTTATATAACCAAAACAAAGCAAAAAAAAAAACCACTAAATAGTTAAAATTATAAGCATAAAATATAAAATTGAAAAAATTAAATTTCATGGTCGCTTAAAGAATATGATGAATAGTGTTACTATATTTACCTTTTTTCATTTTAATCTATGTAAATCTCCAAAACATAGTTAAATCAATTATTTATCAATTGTTAAAAGCTAGATAAGAAATAAATGTAGCAAACAAAACTTAAAAACAAAAAAAAAGCTATTTAAATCAAACTCATCCAAAACAGAGTATAAAAAATAATTAATTCATTTACAGAGTAAAACAAGAATAAAATATTTGATTAGAAGGCTAGAGGCTCATGAATATTGTTTTTAGTATTTATTTCTCAAAGATCAAGGAATTCTAATGTTTTGGCTTTCTCTTTCATTTTTTTGGTTGTTTTTTCAAGTTGTAGAGATGTAGTTTGAAAGAGAGAGATAGCCAAATGATACGGAACCCTAAAATTAAAGAACATAAAACCCCTTAAACATATGCTTTGATTTCAAAAGACAAAGAAGACAAACACCCTCCCTGTTGAACCCCCAAACAACACATGAATAGAAACGCAAATAATTGAGATAAGAAGAATAAGAAAACGCCACAATCAAATGATTGATAAGTAATCCTAATTCTTGATGCAATAGAAAAGAAAGCAAGCAATCTCTCTAAAGAATTTTGGCTAAGCCAAGAGAAAACTCTCAAAAGTTTATAATTTGATTCAATAATTCTTCTCTTTACAAGTTATAATAACCTATTTATAGCCTCCAAACCCTAAGGGAATGGGTATACATAAGTCCAATAGGTTTAAAGCACTAAATTCTACCTAAAATAACCTAAAACAACTACTTAAAATCCTACTAAGGTAAAGTGACGAATTTCAAGCCCAAAATAAAGACCAACTAATAACCCAAATAACTAAATAATCCCTTTAAAGGGAAGCCCACACGCCTAAGCCCACATTTACAACTTTAATGAGTCATGTGACTTTTAAATGAGGCACATGACTTGTACAATTAAAGGCTAAAGTTGTATAAGCTCAAAATTGATGGTAAAACACCAAATCTACCTCCTATAAATTGGAGCATGCCCCAATGACATTTGGATCTTATATTTATGTGTTTGAACTCCATTTAAACCCATTTGAAAGTCATAAGGTTGCCCCTCTTCAATGGCATAAGATAGCCCTCTTGGATCTATATCAGATAGAAAGGGGGAGAGAGAGAGAGAGAGAGAGAGAAAGAGAGACCAAAATCAATGCAAAAACTATATTTGTATAGGTAAAAATCACTATTATACTTTTGGAAAAGGCTTAGGAAAAAATCCTTGCAATCCTATCTATTCGGGTGAAAAATTAGGAAAAATGTAATTTTGGCATCTTGGAACTTGAGTGTTGCATGTAACATAGTGTGTTACAAGTGGCATTTACCCTCAAACCAAAAAGCACGACTTAGTAGCTAGGATCGAGTCATGAATGAGTCATCCTGATTCACCCTTTTCTCAACCAATTGACACTCTAATTGGAATTATTTCACAATTTTTGGACCTAAAAACATCATGTTTTAGTCAATGTGTGCTTGAAATTTGCTCCCCTATGTCTTAGCTTTCCAATGGGTCAATAATATCTCTATTTGGACTTGCATATTGGGATTTATGACCAAAATATTGGTAATTACTCCTATGAAACTTTTAGGGATAAAATTAATGTTTTGATTTTGAAACATTACTAGGAATAATGGATTTAGAATAAGGTCATAATATCTCATAAAAGTTGTTAAAAAATGAGTATAGTTTCTATAAAAATTGTATTCAACTCAAAAAGATCTCAAGGTAGGGAGTTATACTCAAATAACTATAGACTGCTCTGAGACGGGGGATAAATACAAGTCATCCAAGTTCAAGCCTAATTTTGAGGGTTTTACATACTAGTCTAGGTTTAGTTTTCTTATTAAATTTGCATTTATAAGTCTTTAGATTCACATGGCTTTGGATTCATTTAATTAAGAGGTTTATACGCTGAGATAAGGCTAAAACACTAAGCATCACTCAAAATTCCCAAACTTATTTTCCTGATTTTGCATTTTTTAAAAGAAATAAAGGGGCAGAGCCCAAAAAAAAATCATTTTGAAAACATTAAAAACTCAGAGAGAGCCAAGCACTTTCTTTCCTTATCTTTTTAGGAGAAATATTTTTCTTATTGGGTAACCCTAATCAGAAGCCACCTTAGAATCCAATGTCTATAAATACATGTACTATGGATTTTAATAATTAAAATATTTATTAAAATACATATTTGTATAATGTACTTATTATAAATGACTAGTCATATATGAATAATTAATATTTACATGTATATATTTTTAAAATATAGGTATTATGACTATACAAGTGAATATATGTCTGAATGATGCTCCTATTTGATGTGTGATTATAATTCCTAAATATTTTGATATGAAATGATAATATGGCTTGCTAGAGTTGAAGTTGTGGTTAAATAAGCTTTCCTAAAAGGGTTTTACAGGTACTTCAGTCTTGTGAAACTACGATGTCTTTAGTTTGAGACAGTTGTCCTTTCAATTGGTGCTACAACACTTTTAGCACTTAATTATAACTTGAGGTTATGTGTCTTTAGTTGATACCCTGAAGATATCTTCTGTTGATACTTTATTTAAGTATGTTCTATTGATACTCTATTTGAGTATCTTCAGTACCCGTTATCCACGTCTATTAAAAATAGCAGGCAACCAGCAAATGTTCTATTTTTTATTCTTCTTTTGTTCTAAATTACCGAGTTTTCTTTTGAATTAACCAATTTTATTTTATATTATTATGCTCATCCTTGATATTTGTGTTTTAGACCTCTAAGTTTTTATAATACATGAATGTGATAATACATTGAGCAAATGATGAATATCAAATTTTGTCCTTTCAAACTATCTTGTTCAACTCTGATAATTATATGTCTTACTTTGATAAATACACTACTAAAAAAATACAAATTAGCGATGACTGATGTTTTTTCATCGCTAAATTAGTTTACTGACAACTTAGCAACAGCCATCATTTTGAAACAAAAGTTGTAGTAGAATTTAGCTTTAACAATAAGTCATTTGCCAAATTTTAGCGAGAAATAAGCGTTGTCGCTAAATATTTATCGCAATTTCACTACAACACAGTTCTTGCTAAATTTTGTAACAACAATATATTTGTCACCAATTCACTACGATAATGTTAACGTAAACTTTTGCGACGATAGTGTTTTCATCGAAATATTGTTACGATATTGTTCACGTTAATTTTTACAATGACAGTTCAATCGTTGCAAAATTGCTACAACAATGTTCTTGCTAAATTTTGCTATGAAAATACATCAACGGCTAAATAGCTACTGTTCATACATGCTAATCCATCGTTAAATTGAAATTATTTTTTAATTTATTAAATTAATACAAAGATTTAATCATTTAAACAATAAACTATAAATAATAAATTTATATTTATAAATTACTCAACATTCAATATATATATATATATATATATATATATATATATATATATATATATATATATATATATATTACTGAAAAAATTTTATGTACAAGTGCAAATCTAAATCAATTGTATATTCAAAATAATACGTACATATATTCAAGTAACAAACGATATACAAAATGATCTAAATTCAACATGACTATGAACTTGAAGCTCAATCCTCATGGTGGATAGCCGCTGCTCAAACCTCTCCTCCAATCTCTTATAAAGTAAAGGATCATGTCACTTTCACAATTTCAGAATTCCTCTAAGAGCAGCAGTAAAGATGAACCTGCATAACAGATCTAAAATGATTAACTGTTAATATCCTTTTTATTAAAAGTAATGCAACACCGATATCTCTCTACCAAAAATGCTAGGGATGTTGCTACAAATGTTAAATGGGCATAAAGCATTGCAAAATGCAACACTAAAGAAATCAATTGATTATAGCCATTAAAAAAATCGATTAAAGGATCATATTAAATATCCCATATAGGTTTCAAAAAATTAGCTAAAACATAAGGTGAAAAGTGTCTTCTACTAATGATTCAACAGCAGTATCAAAGGGAAAATTGGCATGGCATTCACACATACACATTTTTGGTTCATTGGACCACATATCATCATTCAACAAAAGCTCGGCCAGGCCCCTCTTTAAGTCTTACAAAAAAAATGTCCTACATATTTACCCTGATTGGACAGTGTTTAAGACAACTTATGAATAATAATGAAACAACATAATGAGCCACGGTAGTTATGCTTACCACCAAAAACAAAGTGCATCTTAAATCATAATATGTAAATAAAATCCTTGAAAGTAAAACAGGATTATATGAGGCTGCATGTTTGATACCTTAACAATTCTTCCATTGGGAAGGCCACCATCTAAAGCAAAATCTAGAGTCAAATAGCCACTAGGGAAAGTCTCACTACAAGAAATTTGATTGAATTAAAGGTTAAGCTATAAAACTATGTAGCAGGAATTCATGTGATGATTTATTTATCATTCATTGCTGATTTTAATCATCGAATTTATATACTAAAATAAATTCAATTGGTAAAAGCTTTTGCAAAGATAATCTATCATCTACTTGATAATCATAAATGACAATTGTGAACTGAAGGAGATATAGAATAATTTTCATTGCCCTAAAAGGAAATAGCGTTAAAACTATCAAAAGAAAATTTCAATTGTGAACCATTGGTTTAATTTTCATTTTCAGTCATGTTCCATCACAAAATTGTTCATCAGAAGTATTATGGGAAATGCACAACAATAATTCATCAATTGGAGGTAAATTGAAAACCCTCAATACTAATTCTCCAATTTAATAACTAATAATTACATAATTTTCCATTAAAAACTATGTTAATGATATTAAAAATAATTTTAAACTTTTTTGTTCTTCAACTTGGTGCTAAGTTTCTTTAGTTGAATTTTTATCCTACAAGTATAATAAAGCTCAGTAAAAATGGCAAAAACCAAAAACAAAGCATGTACACAGATACAAAGCATCAATAAAATCAGTTTAATTGACAAAAACCAACAGATCAGAAACACAATGTGATTAAACCATCTAAAATAACAGTAAAAAAATTTTACCAGTATATAACGTAGACCCAATTTCACACATTTGCAACCAGAGATTACAGAGGAATGAAATTAAGAATAAAAAATTAGAAAGAATAAAGTTGGTTACTTGGTAATGTCATAAACCAGTGAAGCACCAGCAGGTTTACAATTGAAATTCTATTCTATGTAAACCTAGAAAAAAAACGTAAAATTAAGATTATATTTGATAGAATGTACAATGTAGAGTACTGTAGTAATTTGTAATGAAATTTTACTAGAAAAAATAAAGGAAATTAATTAATTCTCTCTATTCCAATTACTTTTTTTGAAATATGATTTACCTGCTCCGATATATTCAAATTGAGCAAAATAGAGCAAAAACACTATTTTTTATATAAAATAGAGAAAAATAACTACAAAATGAATTATTATACAATAACTAAACTCAATGTTAACATGATATTGACTTAATAAATTTTGCTGTAACTAATGATAATGGAATTTTGAGTTGGATTTAGGATGTGTTTACCACAATATTTGCAACTCTGCTCTGGTATTGCAAGTTAATAGCTTGTTATGAATTATAAGCCTATAATGTATCCCAATTCAGTCTTTTTTATCTGTTACACGCTTTGTATTTGTTTGATCAATAAGCTTAAAATTTGTAAATTTCAAGCCAAATATAAGTATAAGAAATTATATAAATTTTGTTGTTTATATGTACCTCAACATATTTTGTTACATAAGTGATAACATTGTTGTCGCCAATTAGATATAACAATATTGTCGCCAATAGAGCTATATGAACAGAATAGTAATTAGCCAAATTAGCGACAACATTGTTGTCGCCAATAAAGCTATAATAGTATTTTGCTACATTAATGTTGTCGCTAATTAGCTACAACGATGTTGTCACCAATAGAGCTATATGAACATAATAGTATTTTGCTAAATTAGCGACAACTAATTAGCTACAGCAGTATTATCGCTGATTAGTTACAATAATGTTGTCGCCAATAGATCTAATTATTTTTTCAATTTAATTATTTTATTATATAACTTATAATAATTGATCACAATTGATATTATTAAAAATACATATAATAATTAGTTTAATTTAGTTAGTTAAATTTATTAAAATAAATGGTTTAATTAAATGTAAATGAAATTTAAATATTAAAATCAAAATTAAATAAAAATAGTTTAACGTGAAATATGAAATATGATGTACTCATTTTTGTAAGCTAATTAAAATAACAATTTAATTCATTTTAATTCTCGCCAATATAACTATATCAACAAACATATGAATATTTTACTAATTGGCGACAATAGTTACAACAATGTTATTGCCAATAAATTTATATGAATGGAATAGTATATTTTACAAAATTAGCGACAATATTATTGTCGCCAATTAGCTACAACAATGTTGTCGCTGATTAGCTACAACAATGTTTTTGCCAATAGATCTATAAGAATGAAATAGTATATTTTACTTAATGTTGTTGCAAATTAGCTACAACTTTGTTCTCGCTAATTAGCGATAATAAATCTAATTATTTTTTTAATTTAATTATTTAATTATATAACTTATAATAATTAATCACAATCGATATTATTGAAAATAAATATCATAATTAGTTTAATTTAGTTAGTTAAATTTATTAAAATAAACGGTTTAATTAAATGTAAATGAAATTTAAATATGAAAAATCAAAATTATATAAAAATAGTTAAAAGTAAAATATGAAATATGATGTACTCATTTTTGTAAGCTAATAAAAATAATAATTTTAATTCATTTTAATTCTTGCCAATATAACTATATCAACAAACTTATAAATATTTTACTAAATTGGCGACAACAATAATTTATATGAATACAATAGTATATTTTGCAAAATTTGCAACAACATTGTTGTCGTCAATTAGCTACAATAATATTATCGTTGATTAGCTCCAACAATGTTATTGCCAATAGATATATATTAATGGAATAGTATATTTTTCTTAATTGGTGACAACATTATTGTTGCAAAATAGCTATAACGTTGTTCTCGCTAATTAGCAAAAACAATATTGTCGCTAATAGATCTAATTATTTTTTTAATTTAATTATTTTATTATATAACTTATAATAATTGATCACAATTTATATTATTGAAAATAAATATAATAATTAGTTTAATTTAGTTAGTTAAATTTATTAAAATAAATAGTTTAATTAAATGTAAATGAAATTTGAATATTAAAAATCAAAATTATATAAAAATAGTTAAACCTAAAATATGAAATATGATGTACTCTTTTTGTAAGCTAATTAAAATAATAATTTTGATTCATTTTAATTCTCGCCAATATAACTATATCAACAAACATATGAATATTTTACTAAATTGGCGACAACAATTAGCTACAACAATGTTGTCGTCAATAAATATATATGAATGGAATAGTATATTTTTCAAAATTAGCGACAATATTATTGTCACCAATCAGCTACAAAAATATTATTGTTGATTAGCTATAACAATATTGTTGCCAATAAATCTATATGAATGGAATGGTATATTTTCCTTAATTAACAACAACATTGCTGTCTCTAATTAGCTATAACATTGTTCTTGCTTATTAGTGACAACAATGTTGTCGCCACCAGACCTATATGAATGGAATAGTATATTTTGATAAATTAGCGACATCATAATTAGCTACAACACTATTCTCGTAATTGGCGATAAAAATTTGCTACAAAAATGCTGTCGTCAATAGAGTTATATGAATTGAATAGCATATTTTGCTTAGCTACAATAATGTTATCGCTAATTAGCGACAACAATGTTCTCGCAAAATTTGCTTTTTTCGTCGCAATTTTTTGCACCAAAATTTTGGCGTATGATATTAGCAACAACAATATTTTATTCTAGCTAATTTATTGCAATATTTATTTTCCCACCAAATCTTTCAATATTTGCGACGAAATTCATTTTTTATCGCAAAGTTGTCGCTATATGGCGCATTTAGCAATGAATTTTATTATTATCTCTAATTTTTGTTGCTATTCTGCATTTTTTTTGTAGTGATAGTAGCAAACCTTTGAATAAAATTTTAACACACACACACACGTATATACATATGTACACACACATATATATACACATATATACATACATATGTGATGCATGCTTCTGTCTTTAGGTCCGATTTAACCCCCAAAACCAAAGGATTGTCGAACATAATGGAGGAAATCTTTGATCTTTAGTGGTCCGGTCCCCTTTTTAGGATCTGACCAGGTTAAGGATCCTCTGCCCAAGCTAATTGATTGCTTTATAATAGTAAAAGGACTTTAATTGACTCATAAAATCTCAAAGCTGGTAAGGCATGAGATAACATCTTAAGGTGTCCTTATCTCATTATTAATGATCAATAGCTGGGAGGTATTTTTTGGGCACTACAAGGCTGATGTAAAGAGTCGCCACCCAATAAGATATTGGGAAAAGGTGTTTGAACCTCGTGAGGCTAAAAAACCTAGAGATGGTTCGAAAATTCGCTGCTATTTTTACCTTTAATAAATATGACATAATGGCTTTTAGGTTAATTACATTATCTCTTTTCTTACATGCAATATTAGAGTAAATATATAAACTACCCAAGCACATAGGAAAATTGTAAATCATGGCATAGAATCAAGCTATAAAGACATCCATAACTTGGGCAATCCATTGTAACATTCTTGATAAGGACTTTGGTCCCTACATGTCGATTATGAAAAAGTATTTCATTGCCAGTATTTGAAGATAGAGATTTACCGGTCTAAGTTTTACTAAAAAATTTCCTGTGTTATTTTATTATATATAATAATCTTTCATGTTATTAAAAGCTAATTTTTACATATGAGTTTCCTAGGTGAGAAATAGGACATTGGTCTAATTTTAATAGTAAAAAATCCTAATTCCTTACTATAAATATTTTTAGGACATTTTCCATTTGCGATCGACTAAGCTTTTTTATAATAAAAAGAGGGTATTATGGACTTACCTGTAATGCTCACTTGGCTATACTCACAAAAAAGGGTTGTTCACAAGAATAATAATAACAACAGTATCAATAATGATAGAAAAAATTAAAAAGGAGAATGTCATAAAAAAGGTAACACTAAATTAATACAAAAAGAAGATAAAGGTCCTGCACATATATCGAGGAATACGCTAGTGCATATTGGGCGATGTACAGTTAACTCGACTATCTTAAAAAGTAGAAAAACATATTTTTAGGTCATGTATCATATGACGCATGGGAGTGCATCAGTGACACATGGCCATACGTACCTAATAAAAGGCTAGTTTCCTCTTTTTTTTTAAAAAAAAAAATAAAGTCCTTATCAACAAACAGATCCAAAAGGATGCAAAATAAGATCACTAAAAGAGCAAAAATGACTTTTAAGTCAAAATGTTTGGAAAACTAACTTTAAAATAAGTAAAAGAGGATTTAAAAATCACAACCTGGTGATTTCTAGCCTACAACCTAAATCTAGGCAGAAATAAACATACAATAAAAATGCAGTAAATAAATTAAAGAATAAAATTTATAACACTTAGAATGATTAATGTATAAATTTATATGGTCATAAAAATTGAGTCAAGGACAAGAAAGCTTTTTAAATTACCTTCAATGCATTTACTCGATAATACAGTTGAATGTTAGATTCATAAACTTTTTTCGTGTTGAAATAACCAAAACCAATTTTGGAAATGAAGAACTAAATTCCAAAGAAAACCTTTTAAACTTTAAAACTTCTAGCAACCAACCAACCAACTAACCTCTTAAAAGTATCCGGGTAAAACATTATACAAAAAGGGTTGCACAACCGTGCAAACCCATATGCACAGGCATACAAATAGGCTCGAGTGTTGCATACCACTTGCTTGAAAAGGAAAGATTCCATGATTACATGGAGGTGCAAGGCCTCTGCATGGGTGTGCAAATTGAAAAACAGTAGACAAATTGCCAATTGGCCTAATAATGATGATGTTCTTTCTTTACAAGGGTGTGTAATCCCTTTACACAAGCATGCAAGGTTAAAATGTTGCTAAAAATGTCTTTTAAGCCACTAATAGAAAATATTCCTACTATTCAACCCATTGCTTCCCTCAAGTGCTCGAATTAAACACAACACATTAAAGGATTTAAAAAAAAAAGGTTTTAATATAGAAAAAACCTTAGAATCTTTGATCTACTATCTTTCAAAAAGAAATTTTCCTTACTAGGTAACCCTAACAAAAGCCTCCTCATGACTCGGTGTCTATAGTTGCTCCTAACTTTATGGAGGCTAGTACACGAGAGTGCCTAGATAAGCCAAAGTTCAAAGTATGAGAGAGAGATGCTTACTTGAGGAGGTGATCTCCCCATTGCTTTTTAAGAAGGCTTAATGAGTGTCCGATGTTAGCCTATGGCTTATTCTTTAGTTTGAAAGTGATTCTACTTTATGGCTATACCTTGTATCAAAGGTGATCCCACTCTATGGCTATACCTTAAGTTGAAGGTGATTCCACTTCTACAGCTATACATTGATTTAAAGGCAATTCCAACTCTATGGTTATACTTTGAGTTAAAGGTGATTTTGCCTCTATTGCTATACCTTGATTTGAAAGTGATTCCACTTTTGTGGCAATACCTTAAGTGTAAGGCGATTGCGTTACTGCGGCTATACCTTGATTTAAAGGTAATTCCACTTTATAGGTACACCTCGATTCGAAGGTTATCCCATTCTATTGTTATACCTTGATTTAAAGGTAATCCCATTGTGTGGCTATACCTTGATTTGAAGGCAATCCCACTTTATGGCTATACCTTGGTTTCAAGTTAATTCCACTATGTGGCTATACTTTGATGTTTGTAATAATTTTATGTGTGTTGGGGTTGCTTGGATCTGGAGTTGATTACATGACCACTTGCCCTCTGTAATAGAAATAGTGTCACATGCATGGCAATCATAAGGCTGCATTGGTCAATACTGTATAGTTGGTCACATCCTTTTTATTTTGCATTTACAGTGTTGAAATGGTTAGGTGGGAATTTTATTACCCCCTATATGGCTTGACAAGATAACCAATTTATTATTCATTACCTATTATTTTGTGTGTGAATGTGTTAAGTTCATTGTTGTTTATTATTATAATGTATATATATTTTGGTCATTGTTATTTCATCGCTTCTATCTTGTTATTTATTGTAATGACACATGTGTATTCATTTTATCTTAGCCCTTGAATTATGATCAAGACATTCTAAAGTTGTGATCAACTTGTTAGAAACAAGCATGTTACCATATAACATAATTCAATAAATAAACATGTAAATTTTAACAAACATAAAAATAATGTAAAAATCTAAGGGCAAATTTGAAGCAAATCCAAAGCAATAAACATCATCCCTAAAATAAACATCCAAATGTGCTAATAAAAATGCATGTGAGATGAAAGTAAGTATAAATGATATCATCTTCCCAAAGTCATATGGGCCTCAATGCAAACCGTAGTTATTTGGACCCTCTAGTGGTTAATGGGTGCCTATAAATTAGAGGGCTCAGTGCCTATCCCTTCGACAGTGGAGGGGCAAATGGGCCTAGCTATATAGGTCTTACATGGTGAATGGAAATAGGGTGGAGAAACTCATCAAGGTAACCTACTAGGCATCCCATCTCCTATCTAATCCTAGTCATGTTAGTAGCTTGCTCAGTAAAGTGACTTGTAACTATCACATCTATGCTTGTAACATACCCTTTAAATTTGGTGTGAAGCTTTTCAATCCTCTTCTCGACCTCATCTCTACCCTCTATGAACTTTTGCTCTCTATGTAGATTGCAGTCTCTAAGCCTAGATCCTCTCTGTATCCTTCTGTACACTAGTACCAACCTGCTGGATCCCATTCTCTGCCTTGGCTATATCAGTCATCAACTAGCGCTGGTGAGCCTGAAACCCATCAAATCTCTTCAAATATAGCTCTTGGTTCCTAACCTGCTCCTGAAAATTTACTTGTATATCCGTAGCCATAGCAGTATAATATATCTTCATACTCTGGAGACTCTATAATATGGCATCCCATGGAGCAGCAAGTGCTTCTAGCTATGGTGGAAGAGGTGCTAAGGATGATATTACACTAGGATGGCTATAATCTCGAGGTGGTAGCTTATGCTGAAAGGTTGTGAAAGCCTGGGTAGTCTAGGCCTCAATCGGCTTCTAGGGGGCCTCACCTGCAAAAAAGTCAGGAAAAAGGGCTCCCTCATCTCTAAGTCCTAGTCCCATAGAATCCTCTATCTATTGGTCAATATCTGGCTCCTGCTCATGCTATAGTGGTTGAGGCCTATGTTGCTACTCCTAATCTGGTTGTAGGGCTCTAGACATCTCCTCTAAGGTCATCATCCTAATCCCATTTGCTAAAAGTAACCAGATGACCAAACCACCTATAACTATCTCCTCTCATGGCTAGCTTTATTTCCTCCTCAAATGCTCTAGGATGGCATGGCTTAAGTCCACATATCTCCCTATTATCATCCCTTATAAACTATAAATCTCCACCTCATTAATTCCTCCCTAAATAAGAGCAAGCAAAAACCCTCCAAATGTATCAAAGCAGTTGTAATCTTAACATGGCTGACTTTGCTCTTTTCTGGACATATGGAATATCGAGGCATACGATGGCCTCCTAGTGAGGTAAACTAAACCTATTTGGACTAACTGCTTTCTCCTTTATAGATAATCCTAGGATCTCGATGAAGCACCCATGAGTCATGGACACTAGATGGCCCTGGATGTGGTAAGTGATGACACCTTCCTCATTATCTGGTCGCCGCTGGCCCAAGTAGCAAAAGATATCCAAGAATTATCACGTCATCTCTGGATAGGTCTTGTATGCCCTTGCATAAAATGTTATCAATCCCACCTGATCTAGAAGCCCATTGGCCTCCTCAAGCAATACCAAATAGTTCAATAGGCCTTTAGACATAAATTAGCTTGGTAGCATGCGGACTTTTGCTAGGGATCGACATTAGGTTGCTTATTTTGGTGTCATCTATATCCAAAAGTTAGGGTCCATAATCTGCAAAAGATAAGTTTGTACAATCAATCATAATGGTTCTTTGAATGGTGTTATTTAGATGTTGGCGCTTTTTATATGTAAACTTTGGCAGCATTTTAGCTTAAAAACTTAAGCCCAAACCTACACAAAACTTACTTGTAAAAAGCTTAATAGCTAATTAACACATAATTCATCCTAACCCGCCGCTAGGCATCTAGCAATCATGCTCACAAAGTAGTGTATATAAACATTTCATTATGCTATCAGAAAATTGACATGTTATCATAATCATGCATGCCATCACCTTTGTGGTTATATTTTTATAAATTTTACTATTATTTTTTTCATATTATTATTATTTTATTTTTTCACATACATCAAGACAAATATTTACATGAATGATCCAATCATATGTACATGCTTATTTACATCCTATTGACCAGTGTCTAGTAAGTATACTAGATTGGCTAGTAATATAGGAAAATAAGATTAGAACCCTGAATATCAAATCCAAAGGAAACTTTAAAAGCACAATAAAGCCTCAGATTTTTAAAATGAAACCTTGTGTGTGATGGAATATGACATGGTATGATGGTGATGATAACACAGCAGAAAAACAAAAAAATTTTATCATACATACCATACAATTCCAAAGCAAGAAACGAAACATGCAATTTTAGGGTTGTAAAACTTACAACTTTAGATGCACTTCAATATTTGGTTTTGCTGATGACCAGTAATCAAGAGTGATTTATCAACCTTTGATCTTCTTTGCCAATGCCAAAAGAATAGCCTTTACGCCACTCTTCTCTATGTTCACACACACAATTGCAAAGACAGCTTAAAATCGAGATTGCTAGCTCTCTATTTAAGTATCGTGTAATGGCAATTGATTGAAGCTACAAAATTTGATTTTGCACTTCTCTAAGATTGCTATTACTACCCAAGATCACAAGAGAATGAGGAACAATCCTTTCTCCTTGTGAAAAATTGGCCAAAATAAAATTGTGAGAGAGAGTTACTATTCACGACACACACAAAATTAGGTTTTTTTTTTTGCTTTTCTCTCTCATCCAATATATATATTATCTTATTTATTAAGTGATAAATCTCAAATATACTACCTTAGGATAATTAATATTAGCTAAAGATAATTAATATTTGCCTTTATCACTTAATTAAAATAAGTAATATTTATTGATAAAAACTCTTTTAATTTATCCAAGATAAAAACAAAAGACATATTAATCAAATTAACCACTTAATTAAATAGGAATATACAAGACATATTAATCAAATAAACTACTTAATTAATATAAAGGATATGCCAAAATTCCTTGATTTCTCTTTAGGAATTTCGGCCAATAGTATTCCTATTTAAGTGATTTATTTGATCATAATTCTTATAGGCTTTAAAACTCAATTAATTAAATTAATAAAAGACATTTAATTAATTGAAATTAAACCTTGTGGGCTGAATTTCTCTCTCTCTTAGGCCAAGGTCCAATAGCAATTTAATAATTCATTACAAACATTAATTTGACTTTAATTAAAAGCCCACATTAATGCCTAATACTTAATTTAAATATTTTAAGCCCAATACTTTATGTGTGATCCTATAGGTCCATTTAATGTTGGTAATGAATTAATAAATTAATTCAAAGGCTATAAATATTCTCTAGCAAGATATTATAGCATTCCAAATTAAATGAAAATGCATATGGCATTTTGTGACCTAATGCAATTTTGCATAGTCCCTTACCCAAAAATATCAGAATTAATATAAGGCATGAAACTAGTCACCCTTATATAAATTAATTCCTTTCTTGATATTCCAGTGACACTGAACTCTCAGATAAATAATGATTACTCATTATTTCATCTCAGTATGGCCATACACTTCTCAGTTCATTGATCAAGTGGCCAATGATATTTTCTCTCTTATTGAGAGGGGTAATCCCTTCACTTCTCCCATGCTCTCTAACATGAATCAATGTATACCCAAGCATACCCATACTTGTCACTCTGTTACGAGCACGTTAGGTGTATGTCAAAGTATACAGTAATACATAAAGAGTTTCATAGAGATTTTAGGTCTAAGAACTCCAATACAAAACTTGCATATGAGAAATATTTATGACTTGTACCATGTAGTGTTCTCATGAGTGGATTGAATCCAGATACCATGTTCTAAACATATATCTATGATCTCTAATTGACACTCTTGTCCTTATGATCCATAAGACAGAACTCAACTTATCAGAGAGAGCATACTAGTCTTAATTCATTTGTTATTCCCATAACAATGACTGATTAGGGATATTTAGAATGAAGTCTCATTTGTTTCAAGGTCTTACAACCATGTGCCTCACACATGATAACTTAAACCGAAATAACATTCTTGGATAGTTCTATCAATTGATATGCACAGGAATACAATAGATAAAACAAATGCCTCATTTATTAATTAAAGTGTTTTATTACAATGTATTGGGGCTAGGGCTTACACTAACAATCTCCCACTAGCACTAGTCCCAATTGGGCATAGCCTTAAGACCGAACGCTCTCAAATGAGCTTCGTGCAGATTTGGACACAACTATTTCGTCAAAGGATTTGCTACATTGTCTTCACTTGCTATCTTACTAACCTTGACGTCCCCATGATCAATGATTTCTCTGATCAGGTGGTACCTCCTGAGTATGTGTTTGGATTTCTGGTGTGACCGTGGCTCCCTGGCCAGTACGATGGCCCCGTTGTTGTCACAGAAAATTTCTAATGGATCTAGGATGCTTGGGATCACTCCTAATCCAGAAATGAAATTTTTAATCCAAACAGCCTCTTTTGCAACCTCACTTGCTACAATATACTCAGATTCTGTAGTTGAGTTGGCAGCGATCTCTTGCTTCGAGCTTTTCCAGCTGACAGCACCACCGTTCAAAACAAAAACAAACCCAGATTGCGATCTAGAATCCTGAGTGCTAGTTTGAAAAGTAGCATCGGCATAACCTTGTATAACGAGCTCTTCTTGATCACCATACACTAAGAAGTGATCCTTAGTCCTTCGCAGGTACTTCAGAATCCCTTTTACAGCAGACTAGTGCTTCTCACCAAGGTCTTGCTAAAACCTATTGGTTATACTCAGTGCATGAGCAACATCCAACCTAGTACATAGCATAGCGTACATGATAGATCCAATAGCAGATGCATATCGGATTTTACTCATGTTGTCCCTTTCCTCTTTGGTTTTAGGGCACTGTTCTTTAGTCAAAGGAACTCCCAAAGCCAAAGGTATGTACCCTTTCTTTGAGTCTCCCATACTAAAATGCTTTAGTACTTTGTCTATGTACTTTTCTTGACTTAGTCCCAAAAACCGATTCGATCTATCTCTATAGATTCGAATACCAAGTATTGTCTCGGCTTCACCTAAGTCTTTCATTGAGAAACATTTTACCACCCATTGCTTAACCTTTTGCAATGTTGGAATGTCATTCCCAATGAGAAGGATGTCATCCACATATAAGACCAGAAATACTACTATGTGCCCACTAACCTTCTTGTACACACAAGGCTCATCTTCGTTCTTGATGAAGTCAAATTCTTTGACTGCCTCATCAAAACGAAGGTTCCAACTTCGGGATGCTTGCTTCAATCCATAAATGGATTTTTGAAGCTTGTAAACCTTCTTAGGATGCTTGGGATTGACAAAACCCTCAGGCTGTGTCATATACACATCCTCAAGTAAATTTCCATTGAGGAAAGCAGTTTTGACATCCATTTGCCATATCTCATAATCATGATATGCAGCTATGGCAAGCAAGATCCTAATGGACTTGAGCATGACTACAGGCGAAAAGGTCTCGTCATAGTCTACACCATGAGTTTGTCGAAAACCTTTTGCTGCTAGTCTACCTTTGTAGGTCTTATCAGCTTTGAGTTTGAATAGCCACTTGCATTCAATTACCTTCGCACCTTCCGGTGGATCAACCAAGGTCCAAACCTGGTTATCGTACATTGATTGCATCTCGAATTTCATGGCTTCAAGCTAATTTTCTGAGTCTGAGCTTTCAATAGCTTCTCGGTAGGTAGTAGGATCCTCACGATCTACTAACTCAATAGTGTTACTGTCAGTGATTAGAAATCCATATCTCTCAATCTCCTGACGTACCCTACCGGACCTTCTAGGTACTTGTGTAATGGGTTCTTGTTCCACAACTGGTTGTGAACTTGATCCCACTTCCAACTCATCCTCTATAGGAGCTTGTGGCACTTGAATTTCTCCAAGTTAAACTTTACTCCCACTGTCTTTCTTGAGAAGGAACTCTTTTTCCAAGAAAACAGCCTTGCGAGCAACAAATACTTTGTTCTCGGCTTGTGAGTAAAAGTAGTATCCCTTTGTTTCTTTGGGATAAACCACAAACAAGCAGACAGTGGATTTAGACTCTAGTTTGTCAGATGTTAATTTCTTAACATGTGCTTCACAGCCCTAAATCCTAAGAAATGACATATTGGGTTTTTTCCCAGTCCATACCTCGTATGGTGTCTTCTCAACTGCTTTAGTTGGAGTACGGTTTAATAGAAATGCAGCAGTTTCTAATGCATAACCCCAAAAAGAGATAGGAAGATTAGCTTGACTCATCATAGATCGAACCATGTCCAACAGAGTTCGATTTTTCCTTTCGAACACACCATTCCATTGCGGTGTTCCAGGAGGAGTGAGCTGTGAAATAATACCACACTCTTTTAGATGATTGTCAAACTCTTGGCTTAAGTATTCGCCACCTCGATCTGATCGAATGGCTTTTATACTTTTGCCAAGTTGGTTTTCTACTTCGTTCTTAAACTCTTTGAATTTCTCAAAAGTTTCAGACTTGTACTTCATTAGATAGACATAGCCATATCTACTGAAGTCATCTGTGAATGTCACGAAGTAGCTAAAACCACCTCTAGCTTGTATGCTTAATGGACAACATACATCGGTATGTATTAGTTCCAATAAGTTATTAGTCCTCTCACCTTTCTTGTTAAAAGGACTTTTTGTCATTTTTTCATGCAAACATGGCTCGCATGTATCATAAAACTCTAAGTCAAATGACCCAAGTACTTCAGTTTTGTGGAGTCTTGAAATGCATTTTTCGTTTGCATGTCTTAAACGACAATGCCAGAAGTAAGTAGGGTTCAATTCGTTTGATTTAACCTTCTTGGTATTAATGTTGTATACAGACTCTTTGTTTTGCAAATCAAGGATATAAAGGCCATTTTGCACTATGGCATTGCCATAAGAAATGCCTTGGCGATGAATATGAGCATTGCCATTTTTAATAACAAAATCAAATTCATCAATATCCAAACATGAAACTGAAATAATGTTTCTGCTCTTCAAAACAATACAAAGTCCAGAAGGTAAAGTGAGGTGATAGTTGCCTATCTCCATGGCAGCAACTCGTGCTCCATTCCCCATACGGAGGTCCACTTCATTCTTCCCAAGTAACCGTCTATTTCTTAGCCCCTGCACATTTGAACAAATGTGAGAACCACAACCGGTATCCAATACCCAAGTGGTAGAAATAGAAAGGTTAATTTCAACAACAAAAATACCAGAACTAGACGCCTTGGCTCCATTCTTCTTTTGTTCTTCCTTGAAGAGAGCGTAATTCTTCCTCCAATGCCTTATCTTGTTGCAATGGAAGCAAGTGCTCTCACTCTCTTTGAGCTTCTATGCCTTGGGCTTGGATTGGGCCTGAGGTGCACTCCCACTTGACTTGAACCGAGCCAGGTCATTCTTGGTTTTTGCCTTTCCTTTCCCTTTCCCTTAGCGGGTCCCTTTTTAACGCCCCCTTGAACCATCAATACGGGATTGGTTTTTCGAATGTTCTCTTCAGCATTCTTAAGCATCCCATGAAGCTCAGTGACTGACTTGTTCATTGCATGCATGTTATAATTAATTACAAATGGATCATAATCATCAGTCAATGATCCTAAGATCAAGTCAGTGGCCAATTCCTTTGGCACTTGTACCTCAAGCTTCTCAAGAGTATCAAAATACCCTTTCATCTTGAGTACATGGGTACTAACAGGAGTACTGCAGCCATCTTACAAGAAATCAAGGCCTTTATTGTCACGAATCTCTCGTGACGAGCTTGCTCTTGGAACATCTCCTTGAGGTGCACCATGATTGCATAAGCCTCTTGATCCATTAATTGCTTTTGTAAGTCAGGCACCATAGTGGCTAGCATCAAATAGGTCACATTGTTGGAGTCGTTTTTCTTGGTCTCAAAAGTTTCCTTTTGAACCACAGAAGCGTTTCTAGTAGGTTCTTCAGGTAAGGGTGCATCCAAAACATACGACTTTTTCTCTTGCTTAAGAACTATTCTTAAGTTTCGAGACCAGTCTATGAAATTGATGCCATTCAATTTGTCCTTTTCAAGGACCGATCGCAATGAGAAATTGTTATTCGAAGATGCCATTTTCAATCTATAATAATAAAATTTAGCAAGATTAAATGAGGTCTTATTATAATCCCACAAACCGAATTAATATCCCCTTAAATAATTTGCGTTAGTGATTTAATGTGGGCTAAGATCCACTTTTCATAACAACTTATTAGTCAAGCTGAGCCTGTACACCTAACAAGTTAAATTACTTAGGTAGGAAGACTCCAATCATGTCTCGTACATGACTCTTGGATCAAATGGGCTAACATCTTAAGATGTTATAGCACAATCCCATTTATAGGTTGCCTAGGTCCGGGCATCCCATTCCATGTTAAGTCCAACCTACATCCATAACCCATGCCTCACAAAGATAATCAGGCGCATCTAGGACTCCTAATTTACGTGATCGATGATCGATGCCTTGACATGTTTTGAATTAGGAAGGCAACTTTGTGACTTACTATTTTGGGGATTCATTTTATTACGGCTTACATGGCATACGCTTTGTTATCCATCCATAACATGCATATATAAATAATTGCATAAAGTAAAGTGTGACAAACATGGGCCCAAAAACCTACAACTAAGATTCTATGCTATTACATAAGAATCTTTGAGTTAGGCTTCTCCACTCCGGTGGGCTTCGTCTTGATTTACAAAGTCTTCAAGTATATTCTATTCTAAGAAATAAATGAAACTTTTACAATAAAATATAATGGCTCGCAGTCCATAATTAATTACAAAACTCAGGGCCCATGAATACACCATGCATATCCATTCATCACACCAAACAAGCAAATAAATATACATAACATTCATGGATCAAACAAAGTCCAATTTTAATTAATTTAGCCAAGCCCATTAATGGAAATTGTGTACTTGAACCTTTAAGAGATGACCCCGTGATGGGCCTGGGCCGAAGCCCAATGGACTAAATCCTCTTATTGAATAAGTTCTCTTAAAAGCCCAAAACACTAACTAGTTAGTTTTGTGCCATAAATAAACTCTAGTATAATTTCCAATTTTGCCATTTTTAATTTTATGTCATACAGCCCATAAACATTAAAAATAGATATAATATGTAACAACATGGATTAAAACATATAATCATGAAGAACATATATATAAGTCACGGCATACATGCAAAAACAAACAAACAACAAAAACTAGTTGTTTAATGCTTATGTAATGTCATAAAATGCACAAACATTTAAATCAATTTTATGAGTCATTTAATCATTTAAATAAGGTCATAAATATTGAGTTAATTTTCTGTACCATTTTGATCTAAATGTTTTTATACCATTTTAATCAAACCAAAACAAAAATTGTTGATTAAACATGTAACAAACACAAACTAGTCATAGTTTTAAGCGATTTTAAAATTAATTAATTAAATTGTCATGGACCAGAATTAAAACCAAATTTAAAATATGTCCAGACCTGATAATTAATCTTTAAAAATCAGTTACAAACATGCCAAAATCATTTTACATTTAATTTTGAAAACTAGTTGTTAAACTAGCAATTTTCATGCCAATTAGCACCTAGTTTGGTTATTAACATGTACCATCAGGTATAAATAATAAAATCCAACCATTACCAGCCCTAATAACATATTAGGACAGTATATTAACATGTCATATTAATTATAATACCTAAATAATCAATCAAAATCGTTTTTACACCAAAACAATGCAAAAAACTCAAAACATAAAATTTCAGCATTGCATGTATTTATAAAAACGATTTTTGATTAAATAATTCATGCATCTAAAGCACTAAAATAAGCATGTTTAGGCTCTGATACCACTGATGGAATATGACATGGTATGATGGTGATGATAACATAGCAGAAAAACAAAAAAATTTTATCATACATACCATACAATTCCAAAGCAAGAAACGAAACATGCAATTTTAAGGTTGTAAAACTTACAACTTTAGATGCACTTCAATATTTGATTTTGGTGATGACCAGCAATTAAGAGTGATTTATAAACCTTTGATCTTCTTTGCCAATGCCAAAAGAACAGCCTTTACGCCACTCTTCTCTATGTTCACACACACAGTTGCAAAGATGGCTTAAAATCGAGATTGCTAGCTCTCTATTTAAGTATCGTGTAATGACAATTGATTGAAGCTACAAAATTTGATTTTGCACTTCTCTAAGGTTGCTATTACTACCCAAGATCACAAGAGAATGAGGAACAAGGAACAATCCTTTCTCCTTGTGAAAAATTGGCCAAAATAAAATTGTGAGAGAGAGTTACTATTCACGACACACAAAAAATTAGGTTTTCTTTTGCTTTTCTCTCTCATCCAATATATATATTATCTTATTTATTAAGATAAATCTCAAATATACTACCTTAGGATAATTAATATTAGCTAAAGATAATTAATATTTGCCTTTATTACTTAATTAAAATAAGTAATATTTATTGATAAAAACTCTTTTAATTTATCCAAGATAAAAACAAAAGACATATTAATCAAATTAACCACTTAATTAAATAGGAATATACAAGACATATTAATCAAATAAACTACTTAATTAATATAAAGGATATGCCAAAATTCCTTGGTTTCTCTCTAGGAATTTCGGCCAATAGTATTCCTATTTAAGTGATTTATTTGATCATAATTCTTTTAGGCTTTAAAACTCAATTAATTAAATTAATACAAGACATTTAATTAATTGAAATTAAACCTTGTAGGCTGAATTTCTCTCTCTCATAGGTCAAGGTCCAATAGCAATCCAATAATCCATTACAAACATTAATTTGACTTTAATTAAAAGCCCAAATTAATGCCCAATACTTAATTTAAATATTTTAAGCACAATGCTTTATGTGTGATCCTATAGGTCCATTTAATGTTGGTAATGAATTAATAAATTAATTCAAAGTCTATAAATATTCTCTAGCAAGATATTATAGCATTCCAAATTAAATGAAAATGCATAAGGCATTTTGTGACCTAATGCAATTTTGCATAGTCGCTTACCCAAAAATATCATAATTAATATAAGGCATGGAACTAGTCACCCTTATATAAATTAATGTCTTTCTTGATATTTCAGTGACACTGAACTCTCAGATAAATAATGATTACTCGTTATTTCATCTCGGTATGGCCATACACTTCTCAGTTCACTGATCAACTGGCCGATGATATTTTTCTCTCTTATTGAGAGGGGTAATCCCTTCACTTCTCCCATGCTCTCTAACATGAATCAATGTATACCCAAGCATACCCATACTTGTCACTCTGTTACAAGCACGTTAGGTGTATGTCAAAGTATACAGTAATACATAAAGAGTTTCATAGAGATTTTAGGTCTAAGAACTCCGATACAAAACTTGCATATGAAAATTACTTATGACTTGTACCATGTAGTGTTCTCATGAGTGGATCGAATCCAGATACCATGTTCTAAACATGTATCTATGATCTCTAATTAACACTCTTGTCCTTATGATCCATAAGACAGAACTCAACTTATCAGAGAGAGCATACTAGTCTTAATTCATTTGTTATTCCCATAACAATGACTGAATAGGGATATTTAGAATGAAGTCTCATTTGTTTCAAGGTCTTACAACCATGTGCCTCACACATGATAACTTAAACTGAAACAACATTCTTGGATAGTTCTATCAATTGATATGCACAAGAATACAATAGATAAAACAAATGCCTCATTTATTAACTAAAGTGTTTTATTACAATGTATTAGGGCTAGGGCTTACACTAACAGTGTGGAAAAAAAATCCCAAAGTTTTGAATAATGAAGCGTAAACTAAACTTTAAAATAAAAATTTAACAACGAAAGAAAAATAATCAATGTAAACAACTGTAAACTTAAGCAAGCAAATAACGATAAAGAAAATTCAATAATAGCAAGACTTTCACTGAAGGACTATCCACCTCCATTTCTTATGCATATGACTTAATTAAAGATAACGTAGTTGATTATGGAAAACTTGTAATAAATTCAGATAAATTTTCATAATATCTTTCTAAGTATCAAATTCCCTTACTCTGAATAATTCAATACTCAGCATAAAAATCTAGTTATGAACACTTAAATATCTGTCAGATCCTTTATCAAGAAATCTCACTTCAATTCATTCTTAATTCACCTCTTCATAGCCTTAATTCACCTAAACTCAACACATAGTTACCACATTTTTCAAAAAATAACCCTACATCAAATTAAACGAGCTAAACTATGAACATGCATACCTTAAGCTAATATTATAGTTGATTATTAACAATTTCTCAACAAATCAAAAAACCAACATAAATATAACTCAAGATAAGGATTTCTACTCAGAAATTAAGAAATAATTGAACTGCATTTAACTAAAGAACAAACTAAGTCATTACATAAAGAAATATGAGGGTTCAAGTTCCCTCAACAAAAGAAAATGAAATACTCACTCATTGTCATAAAACTTAAATAAAAATAAGATAAACGAATAATACACATAAAAGCCTTCAGCTTTTCTTGAAGTTTCCTCAGAACTCTTCAATCCTAGCCTTCAAATTCTAAGTGAAAAATTAAAATAAAAGATTTTAAATTATGTAAAGAAAATAAAAGCTCTCTGAATGAATTAATGAATGAATCTCTCTCCAATCTGTCTCTTGATGTTCCTTCCTCCTTTTATAGCCTGAAAAGAAGAATTAAAACTAACTTCAACTTCCAACTTTTGCAATACTTCCAATTGTAACACAAACTTCCTGCTTAGCACAAGACTTCTTATTCCAGCAAGACTTTTTTTTTAGTGAAAAATAAAATTTAGACGTAGATAGGAGTTGCTAGAATTGGTGGAGTGTGATTTGAAATAGCCGAGCATGTTTAAGTGAATTGCCTTACTCTATAGAGTGATTTTTCACTCTACTGAGTACTGCACCTTAAAACCCACTCTGTGAAGTGGAAAGTCACTCCACAGAGTGACTAGCCTCTATAAAACACAATCCAACTCTTCCTTTTCCAAAAACTTCTAAAATCTAAAATTTCACTTAAGTCCTTCAAAGTTTTCTTTTCTTCTTCAATAAGGTCCCTAAAATACCAAAATACACAATTAAACAATTAAAATACCAATTTAAAAAATTAACTCATAACACAATTAAATTAACAAAGAAATAACATAAAAATATATTAAAAACACATTAATAACATAGTTAAATTTACACTTATCACCTACCATTAGCATGCTATTATTATTTACACATTTAAAATTACATCATATGTATGGTCACATTTGTACTTTTGAAAAAAAAAAGACATAAAAAGAAAGTTAATTTACCATTATATAATTTTATTCTATTACATATATTTTTTATTATTATTTGTTGTCCTATAATTACATTTTTTTGTTTATTACTATTATACATTTTTTATAATCACTTTTTCATTTTTTTCATTATACATATTGCATTTTGTTTCCCTTAATATTTACACTTTCATATCACTATAGATATATACCTCCTACCATTATTATTCTCCCTTTTTTTTGTATGCAAGGTTAACAAGTTCATATTTTTAGGCTAACGTCTAATTATAAACAAGATGCACATTCTACCTATATGTACTCATTCCCATTACATGAAATAAAATAGCAACAAAAGTAAAGAAAAAAGAAAAAATAAAAAATTGCAATAGCTTGCTCATGACATACACACTAACATGTTTATTTAATCTAGTTTTAAAGTTAAAACACAAAATTATCATTAACACTACATAACATATGCTTACAACTATCCTTGCCAATATTTTCACACCACTATAGTCCCATTTGAAGCATAAAAAGGAGAGAAAATTGTCAAATGTCCATTTTTCGGTTGAGGAACTAAACCTTAATAAAAATATACAAATAAGATGTTAAAATGTGAGTGACGCAAAAACCCAGCAATCAATTGGATCAAATTCATGAAATGACATCAAACAAGTGAGAAAAATACAAATAATTAGGGCTAGACTCGTTGAAATCATAAAAGAAGAAGAAGAAGAAAATGAAGGAAAGAAAGAGAGAAAAAGGAAAAAAATCGCCTGGGTTTTATAGCCCACACCATTGCACAGTCGTGCAAAGGGTTTATGTGGTCGTACATTCCTTCCAAAGGCATGTAAACACCATGCAGAGGTGCATAAAGCTAAAAATTAGGAATTTGAAAAGATTTGAACGTAAACCCTTCCCATGTATGCAAAAACCTACGTTAATAGTGATTTTGCATGGGTTTTGGTCTAAACTCATGCAAAACTCTTTCAATTTCTCTAAAATAGCTCTAAAAATTTTAATTTTTATAATTTTTACAATTTATCTATCTCTTAAAATTTATTTTATTTACAATTATTTACAAGAACTCATTTTATATTGATTGCGTGTTACCAACAAATTTATTTTTTATCCCCATTATCACACTATGTTCAAAATTTTATTACACTTTTTTTATTTATTATTATTTACTCAATTTACTTATTATTATTATTATTATTATTATTATTATTATTATTTACAGTCCTTGCATAACCGGACACGTTTGCAAAATATACTCCCTGAAAATTCGATAAGCGATCTGCAAAAAGAATTGCATGGAAACTATAACACCCTATACCCCCGTCCAATGAGCAGACTGAACAAGAATGTTACAAGCTATTTTATGATCAGTAAATATATAGACACATAAAATATATCTTCCTTTTCATTAAATACTCCTATAAATCTACCATTAATTTTATCAAAATTTTGGTTAAATTTCCCCTAAATATTGTGTTAAGCTTCCTATACCAAAAAAGTTAATATACACTTCTAAAATCACATATCTCCACTGCATCAGAACCAATACAAACTCCAACGCACATAAAATCCCCATCCTCCAGATATTATCATAAGATATTTCCATATTTTTATTAATCGAGCCACAAAAAAATCAATATATATACTTGTATAATGATTAAACTAAAGTAACTACTTACAACTTAATTACACAACCAAATTAAATTATATTTACATATCTTCAAAAATTTACATTGAGTATACATGCTAAAACTGAGAAAGAAAATCAAAGGTACAACAAAAATAACCCTTTTCAGTACATTCTCCTCTTTAGCTTTGATATAACTCCTATTAATATAAATTCACTAGATTTAATCTCTTCTATCTCAAAAATGTTGTTCTTTAACCTATGAGCAGAAAATACCATGCATTAAGTTAAAAGCTTAGTTAGAGCATTCTACTAGTTTTACTTTATTATATATATATATATATATATAAACAAGTCATGCAATTAGATTATTACCTATGTATAAATGTCCAAGCTTGCAAAGTAATTTGAGTTACACAATATGATATATGATAAATATTCAATATAAAAGGTAATTTAAATTTGATAACCATGTCATAATATAAGATTTTAATATTAACTTTCTGCATGCAAAATATAAACTTACACAAAATTTTATGTTTAGAGAGTAAATTAAGTACTTTAATTTATACTAAATCTAAATGATACCATCATCCAGATAATTTCCTAATTCAAATATTCATCAAGTAGAACTAGCAAGGTATATTTCTCAATCAGGTATCTCTAAGGAACTTTCACTTTATTAAATATGATAATAATGTTATCATTATATTAGAATAACATGAGTCTTAATGGATAATAACTACACCGATGTAAATAATAATGCAGAATAATTAATTTAAGATTTAACCCAATTAGATCTTGTTACAGATTCTCAATCCATTCATATGATAAATTATTATACATTCAAGCAAACTTATAATTTATACACTTTTTAACTTATATGATCAAAAAAACTTTATTTTATTTAATTATTTTATTACAGATATTGCGCACAGTAATCTAAAGGAATACATTGAAAATTTACATGGGACTATGGCTTTTATGGCCCCTTTAGGCTTGCCAAATACGACCATATAGACTTAATAAATATAACTATTAAGGCATGATAAATATGACCATTACAGCTTGATAATATGACCATTGTAGCCCAATGAATTTGACCATTATGGCTTAGTAATACAACCATTATGGCTTGATGAATACTATCATTACGGCCTAATGAATATGATCATTACAACCTAATAATATGACCATTAGGACATGGTAATACAACCATTACAGCCTCATAATTCCAACCATTAGCCCCTGCCAATTATATCCTACCTATATTTTCCTACTAATTACTACGTGCAATAAAGTCTTATCTTTACATTCATTAACTAATTCACACACATTTACTCACAAACACATCATACAGAATTTCATTGCTGCTTACAATTTAAACCTTAGGTTATGCAATACATAAGACAAGTGACTAGAACAAATTTGTTTTATTAGTACTAACATCATACTCAAAACATATATTCATATAAGTTACTTTAATCACCACAATTTCTAGTAACTATAGTTATAAAATTAAGAACATAAATTCATAAGCATAATATCTTAAACAGTATGCTTAGAATACTCTTCCTAATGCTATGCACTCTAATTCATATACAAGCTAAAAATTCAATCACGTTAATAAAATTTGGTTCAAACTTGAGATGTCAGTTCTCAAACTTCCTAGGTATCCCATGTAAGGAATCAAAACCATGTAGTTTTTTAACCCTGAAGTTCAACATAACATTTCAAAGTTCTATTTTAAATTTAGATGTTTATTAATTAACACAAGCAAACTCCCTTTTCTTATTTTAACTATATGTGTAAGTTATCAAATATCCCATTTTTAATAATGTTCATCAAATTTGGTAGTAAAAATCCATTTCTTAACTCAACCCCATTCACAAATCATCATATATCTTATTCTAATTAATACATATATCAAACTAAGCATGCAAAATTCACTAATTAACCCTTGCACTTATTTGATCATTTTATTTGCATTAAAGTGTTTATATACAAATCAAATGACAAAGCTCTAGCTAATGCATCAAAATCACCTATTAATAATAATTTCTAATTCTAACATATTTTAGTTCAAGTTAGAAAAAGAAATGTATTTGGATGTCCACTAAGGAAGCAATTAAAATGGAAGATAATAATTATAATTATTAATTTTTAAATGTCAGTTAATGTTTTCAATATAGCTATATACAATATTATGTCTTTATTATAATTTTAATTTTAAAACCCACTTATATGTTCACGTCTCAAACATACACATATCACAAAATTTGTATTTCTTTATTAAATATAAATCTATCGTGCAATCATGTACTCAATTATTCACATGCATTTATAAGCTAATTTATAATATGCATTATTGTAATTAGTCATTAATTCATTATTTATTAATAATTATATCATTATATAAACATGTTTCACTTCATACAAATAGAACCATCAAATTTCTAATCACATTGTATATAAAAATTTACTCCATACTGTTTTGTAATCAAAATTCTTAGTATTGATATTTTATTAAATTCCCTAATTAACCCATTCATCTATTTTCATATTGATAATAATTTACAACCTAATAATGTTTATATTTTAGGGTAAAAGAGCATCACACAGATGGTAACAGAAAATAGTAACAACAAGAAAATTCAATAATTCAATAGTCTAACTATTGAATCTAAGCCAAATCTACAAAACACAAACTAACATTGTTAGTATCTGAATTTTCCTATAAAATAAATAATATATCCAATAACTAAATCAACTATTCCACTTAAAAATACATCTCAAATGTATCACACATGAATTCAAACATACAAAAGTGTCAAAAATTTCCCAATCCTGTCTATTTTATTTAAAGAAGTTAAAGAGGTAATTTTTTTGTTAAGGCACATACCAATTTGAAGTTGCTTTTCAGAAAATTTGAGCTCGTTTAATTTGAAGTCAAATTTGCTTTGCCAGTCAACAGTCATCGGAGAGGCACCCTTACTGCCATTGTGAAGCCTGGAGCGCTAAGGACCTATTTTCGGTGGTCACCCATCCAACCATTGCCTTTTTTAGTCAAAATCTATGCTAGAAGGTTTCAAATTCCTCAAACCTTATCTCCTCATTGATAATGATTAGGGAAATAAAAAAAAACATGGAAGACTCATCTAATCATTAGAAGCTTATCGATGTTGATGGTGTCACCACCTGACGTCAAAGCTGATCGAAATCGAGCTCAAAAACTTTTGGTTGGAAAGAGAAAATAAGGAAAAAAGATAAAAATGGCAAAACAGAGAAAGATAACAGTCGCTACTAGATTGCCGATGAAGGAGTGATGATGATGACGACGATAGAGGAGCTAGCGTGGTGGTCCATTTCTGCCTTCCCCTTTCTTCCCTTCTTTTTTTGATCGGTCTCCCCACTTCTTTTCCTCTTTCCTTTTTACTTTTTTTTTTTGCTTTTTTTCTAGTCATGGAAATTTTTACCTAGAAAAATCTAGGACCCCAAGATTATTATTATTATTATTATTATTATTATTATTATTATTATTATTATTATTATTATTATTGTTATTATTATTATATTTTTATTTTACTTACCTATATATGAATATTTATTTATACTAATTACTTATTTTATCCTAATTAACTCTAATTTCCTAATCCCATAAAAATATAAATTTCCACTTTATTATTCACTTATCGAGTTAGGATGACTGATGTCTATCTCAGATCAACTATGATTTTTAATCAATTTTTCAAAATTTACTTTAAATTCGTTACCCTAATTTTTATTTCTTGCTTATAGAGTCCTTAAAAAACTCATTTTATATTAATTTTAATCCATAGAATTTGTCTAGATTGATCTTATTTACTACTTAAAAGTTATAGTTATCAAACTCAAAATTTGGAGTGTTACAAAAACTATACATGTTGAGATGGTGGAATGATGCAACATGAGTTGGGTAACATGTAAAGGTGCCTTTTACTATACACTTTTATCAGGTCCTAATTGGGGGTCATGCACGAGCATGTAAATAGGCTTACATAGCCATGCAAACCAATATATAAATGGTCCTCTGAATTTTCACCTGCTTCCTTCTTACAACACTTATCCACTTTATCTTTTTCGCATTTCATTTTTTTGTTTCACATCCTTTCAATTTTTATTCCATTTCACACATCATGACTCCATTTTCACAAGGGTTGGCTCTGTTACTTAATGACTACTCAACTTGGGATAACCCCATCCTATCTTTTTATTCTAACCTAAGCTTCTTTCATAGGGTAGAGCTTGATAAAGACCTACTTATCATGCTCACTCATTATAGGGACCTTTGCTTTCATGTTTTTTTGGTTCAAAAATGTAGAGCTATATTATTTACATAAGGAGCCATTATTAGTGTCCCTTTTTCACTGGGTACCATTATTTATGTGCCTAACTGTGTTCCTAACTACCCTAAAAAGGCAGTTCATCCTCTGGGGATATGCCTTTTCGACATTCGAGTTCCAACGAAGCCTTCAAAGCCTGTCATTCTCAATCTTCTTTTTGATAATATGTACTATTTTAATAGGAATAAGACCTATGTCGTTGGTGTAACCCTATGTTTGGCCCATTATTTGTGTATTACTAGCAGAGGTGGCATTTTGGGAGATTATCAACTTTTTGACATTGTTAATGACATTCATAAAGGGTTAACCCCTTTCCTTTTGATCTTGGATGAGACTTTGCTTGGATTGAATATGATGTATGATGACCCTACTACTTTATTTACTGGCAACCCATTATTGCTCCAGGTATCTATAGTCATTTATTAAAGGTAGTACACCCCTTATGGGTTTTTATCCTAGCTTTTCTTTATGAAAGATGAGTCTTTTTACAGTTTTCACATAATTTTATGTCTAATTTTTTCTTAGAGTGGACCCCAAACCATTCTAATGGCTTTTATACTGATTTTTTTAGATCTGGTTGCAGGAAAAACTTAGGATGTTGGTCGAGCCTCCTCCTCGCTTTGTGGTTGCGTATTCCTTGATGTTTTCTAGTGCTCGTATGCACTAGTATTGGATAGGATTTGCACAATAGGGTATCATATGGTTGAGTTTGTAGCCGAGTAGAGGGTAAGTTTTTTGTGCCCTTAGATCATAATAGACTATGTGATCCATGATAGGAATTCTAATTGCATTCCCATTTGTGATCTTTATAGTGCTACTTTATATACCACTATAAACTGTGCCTGATAATTTGGCATAAGGTAGGAAATTGTGCGCACTCAACTATATTTTAAGAGAGGTGACTTAACTGACATTTTTGTTATAATTTATCATTATATTTGGAGGCATCTACTTGTTAGGACCGATATCCCTCTTGCAAATGTCTACAATTTTGAAACCATCATTGAGTGCCACTCATAGGTCATAGAGGCACCTAACAAGAGGGCCCTTCTGTTGAGACACCCTAGTAAATAGGGCTACAATAGAGGGGACGAAGCCTTGCAACCTTCTTAGAAGGAAATGTTTGTTTTAATACATAATATACAAATGTGTATTGCCATGCTGGCTACCGAACTATGCTTTTATTTTCTATTTATGTGTTTGAATGCCAAGTTTACTCTATAAATAAATAAACAAGGTTTTTTGCTTTTATGTTAATCAATGCACTTAACTTAGATTATTTATGAATTCTTATATGATCACAACCTTGCAATAATAATAATAATAATAATAATAATAATAATAATAATAATAATAATAATAATAATAATCATAATCATAATCATAATCATAACATGACATTTAATATAAAGATACGAATTTTCATTCTATCTCGAATGGTGACACCTTAAGTACATCTAACTCCTATCGTCAATCAACCCTCGATGGTTTTCTTGATTGGCTATTTTCTCTCAACCCCTAATTTTTGCCTAAGGCATCTTGTTTTGATTTATGCCATAGTAGTGTGCCAATTTTAACAAGGCTACCTTTTTTATTTTGGAGCCATGGGTTATTTTTCTCTTTTTTTCATTTTTTTACATTTATTTTTTTATCTTAAATATGGAACCTTTTCACTCTATCTATGTTAACGAATTCTTTAAACTCATTTCCATCACTATCAACAAGAATAGTTGCTCCTTTAGAAATTAATTTTTTTAGTACAAGGGGGCCTTCCCAATTAGGCCTGAACTTTTCTCTATAGTCTTGTAAGTTATGTCTCATCTGCTTGAACACCAAGTCACCCTCCTATAGGTGGTGACCCTTGACTTTCTTACCAAAAGATCGAGCTAATCTTTTTTGATACAATTGATTATAGTAATAAGCACTCATCTTATTTTCATTTAACATGTTTAACTATGCCATCTGGTACTTTACCCATTCTATCTCTGGCAACTTCACTTCTAAAACAACTCTCAGTGATTGTAGTTGAATCTCCACTGGTAGCACTACTTTTGAACCATACATAAAGGAAAAAAGAATGGCTCATGTTGAAGTTCCAATGGTGGTTTTGTACTTTTAGAGTGCAAATGGTAACTTTTCGGCTCAATCCTTATATGTTTGCACAATTTTGGATAGGATCTTTTTGAAATTCTTATTAGTAGCCTCAATAACCCTATTTGTCTATTGACTATTAGGAGAGGACTTATGATATCAAATCCTAAACTTTTAAAGTACCTTCTTGGTCTGTACATGAAATTAAATCCCATTGTTTTATATCATATGGTGAGCCATCTCATACTTATAAACCAGATTTCTTTTGATGAATTAAGCCATCTCTTTTATCCCCAATCTTTTGAAGGATTTGGCTTCCACCCATTTCATGAAATAGTTGATGGCAACCATAATGTACCTTTGTTGTTAGAGGCTGTCGGATGAATCTCCCAATGATATTTATTCCTCAAGTTGAAAAGGCTGAGGGCGATGATAAGCTACACAACTCTAAAACAAATAGATGTCTATAAATACTTATAGCAATCAGTATCTATAGACAACCAAAAGAACCCTTGTCATATGATCTTCCATGCCAATGTTAAGCCATTCATATAGGCCCTACATACTCCTGCATAAGTTTCTTTCATGACCTTCTTTGCTTCTCTCTTGTCCAGGCACCTTAACTGGATATTATTGACCTAAATCTTATACAGGATCCTATCTACACTGAAAAACTAATTAGTGAACTTTTGAATCTTCTTTTGATCTTTTTTTATTGCTTCTTCAAGGAACTTATAACTCTTCAAGTAATTCTAGACATCATAGTACCATGTCTTGCCATTGGATGCCTCGAGATTCATAAGTTATTCATTCACAAAGTATGGATTGGTTGAACTTGTAATGATTACTAACCTCATAACTATTCCTTCAAGGTTATCCCATATGGATACCAAGGTTGCCAAGGCATCTACTAACTGATTCTCTTCTTGCAATATGTACCTAAAGATACATACCTTGAATTGACTGGTCAAGCTCCTTAGACATTCCATATAAGGCATCCATCTTTCTTCTCTAATAAACCATTCTCCCTTCACTTAGTGAATCACTAAGGATAAATCTTTGAATACATCAATAGCCTTTGCCCCTAGTGTTATCAATGCTTCTATCTCGTAGATAACTTCATACTTAACTTCATTATTAGTCACTTTGAACCTTATTTCTTTGGCCAAGGGGAGTTTTTCACCATCGGATGTGATGAGGATGACTCCTGCTCTAGCTCTCATGTTATTTGTAGTCCAATTAAAATACATTTTCCAACCTTGGACTATTATGGCATTGATGCTTTCATCTAGGAACTTACACTTGACCTGGTCCCATTTCAACGGATGATTAGCAAGAAATTCTGCAACTGCTCTTCCCTTAATTATTTTTTGGTCACATATTCCACATTGAATTCCTATAGCAATAAGAGCCACCTTTCTATTTTCTCTAGTATGGATGGTGTGATTGAAGATATCTGAGTGGGTTATGCTTAGCCACCGCCTGAATCTTATATGAATGGAAATAGTGCTTTAGCTTCTTTGAGGCCCATATCATTGCTAAAAAATCTTCTCAACTTCCACATATTTGATCTCATATGACAGGAACTTTTTGCTCAATAGCATGACGAACTATGCTTTAGTGTCATTCTCTTAAGCTAACATGGCCCTTACTAAACCTTGCTCCATTGCTCCATGGCCCTTAATGGTCTGGGTGGCTGTAAAACAAGATGTTACAATAAGTATTCCTTGATGGCATTAAAGGCCTTCTGATAGTTGCCACTTTACTTGACCGATTGATCCTTTCTCAAAAGCTTAAAAATTGGCTCGTATATAAAGGTGAGCTTAGCGATGAACTAGCTGATGTATTGAATATGTCCTAAGAACCCTCTGATCTCTTTTCCCTTTTCAAAATAGACATTTATTGAATGGCTTTCACCTTATTCGGGTCCACCTCTATCCCCTTCTGGCTGATGACATGCCCTAGTAATTTACCCAAGGTGACTTTCAATACTCTTTTTTGGATTGAGACAAAGGTTGTATTCATTAATCCATTGGAAAAGCTTCTTTAGAGCCTCAAAATGCCCTTCCTTTGTAACTGACTTGATCATCATGTCATCAATAGATACTTTAACTTCCTTTTGGATCAAGTCATCAAAGATCTTAGTAGCTATTCATTGATATGTAGCTTTTGCATTCTTCAACCTGAACAACATGACTTTGTATGTATAAGTTCCCTATTTAGTAACAAAGGCTATCTTTAACCTGATCTACTATCTTGTTCAAGATCTAATTGTACCTAGTATATCACCAACAAAACTATACATCATGCACTTTGCTGCACTGTCAACTAGTAAATCTATATATGGAAGTGGAAAGTCATTTTTCAAGAATGCCTTGTTCAAATCTTGGTAGTGGATGCCCATTCTTACCTTCCCATTTTTCTTAGCCATGAGACAACATTGGCTAGCCAAGTAGGGTATTGAACCTCCACTGGAAACTTAGCCTTAATCTACTTCTTTACTTCTTCCTTTATTTTTTTGCCTATTATAGCCTGAGTCTTCGAAGCTTCTTTTTTTCTGGCTTACTATCTGGATATGTTGGAATGGCATGCTCTGCAACTTTTTTTTTATCAATTTTAGGCATGTCTTCGTAGGTACAAGCAAATACTTTTTCATATTTTCTTAGTGTTTTCTAAAATTTTGTTATCTCTTCAGGAGTTATGTCGGATGCAATCAAGATCTCTTTAGGATTATCCTGCATTTTGAGATTAAATAGAGTAGCATTTTTGAATTAATATCAAATATGAATGAATCATTATTATGATCATGCATTATATAATCAGATGAGACATCACATAAATAAGTAAACTTATTCATCTTATTAACTTAAGCAAACAAAGGTACATCATCATAAAATAGTTCAGGAATATAAATTAAATTAGTAAAAGAATCATCTTTTGAATCATGGATAGTTAATGAAATGGTAGATGCCTCTTCTCTTTCTGCTGTGGGAGCAGATAGTGGTGCCTCTTCCTTAATGTTGCAACCTCATACTTAATATTTTTTTCTCCCTTAGCTTTGACTCTGGCATCAGTACCTACTCTAGGTGACCTAAATCTAAATTAGAGAGCTTGACCATAACCTCTTTATCCCAAAATTCTAACATAGGTTTGATGGTTCTAGTTGACAAATAAAAGGCATCGTCAAAGATCTCAAACTTAGGGATAACTTCTCCTTAAACCACTATGGGCTTAGCTTCCCTATATTATTTGCATTCCTTGGATGCTAGCATAAAACTTTCTAAGATATGATGAATCATTTTTGGATATGGGTCAGCCTATTTCTCAATATCAGTCTCACAATAGCCTTAACCTTTCCTATCCCTCTGATCAATTGGAGCAATTGGTATATGGGCCCCTTGGGATTTCTTCCCCAATTCAATGCTTGGTAAGTAATTCATTTTTTCATCATATTGACACTGGGGGCTTGTAAAATATGTTTCTTCTTTCTTAACACCAATCCTTGCTATGTAAAACATGTTGAATGGTTGATTAGCTATGCTTAAAGTAGAGATTAAATTATCAATCCTTGCCTTAATGGTGATCATACCACCTTTATACAAAATTTAAACCATCTGGTGCAGGGTGGAAGGAACCCTACCCAGTTTGTGGAACCAAGATCATCCTAATAAAAGAGGGAAGTTAGCTAATGTCTAAAGTACTGCAAATTTTACCACTATCTCAATAGGCCTATCTTTAGTACTACCCTGAAAGTGTTACCAGCTTGCCTTTTGGAATTGTTGTAGGCTGTTATAGTAAGCCGAGACTTAGTGAGCATAGTTTTGTCGATACAATAAGCCATTATAGTTGTAAAAGAGCACACATTAATGAAAGAGCCATCATCCACCATTACACATACAATATGCTTGCCATTTACCTCAGTCTTAATATATAAAGGGTCATTATACTTGTATCCTTGTAGGTCTAGGTCCTCATTAATGAAAAAATTTTCTTCATAGAATTTCCTTTCACCATTTCTAGTAGCTCAGAAGGAGATATGGTAGTACTAATAGTTGATTCACATAAAGCTTCCACCAATTTCTACCTGTGGGAAGGCAACTACCTTAGCAAATCCCAAATTGATATCTAATCAGGTGTCTTCTTAAGTTGCTTTAAAACAAAATTATCTTTCATGGCTATTTCTTCTATTGGCATAGCAGATTCCTGCTGTCTTTTAACCTCAAGCATGACCGTACAACTTTTCATGATAGCTTGAACCTTCTTTTCCTTTGCCACTTCCTTCTCATCTTCATTAGTTTCCCATAGGTCCTTTGATTCATGCCTAGCCTTGACTGATCCCGCTTCACTATCAATATCCCATATATCTACTAATTGTACTGATTCCCCCACTTCTATTGACTTTTTTATGCTTGCATCTGAACTCTCATTATTTTCTTGAGCCTTATGAATGATGGCCAAGTACTTATTACCATACAAATCCTTAAAAACATACCATTTTAGCAACCTAGTTTCAACCATGAACACTGGTGGTGGCACAATATTGTAAGCCTCATTTTTTTTGGCTTTCTTATTCGGATCGAGTATCTGTTGGGAATTGATCAAATCTTGGATATGATCCCTCAAGGAAGGACAATAATCAATTTTATGTCCTATATGTTGGTGAAAGGTACAATACTAGCCTGATTGATGTCTCGACTGACCCTGACACTTCGTAAGCTTAAATGACAATGGTTGTAGTTTCCCTTCCTTAATCAATCAACTAAAGCACCAAGATGGTGAATTTCCTAAATTCTAATAATGTCATTGATTGACACTTGTCGCCGATATCTCAGCAATTTTACCATTATTACTCCTACTACCATTATTATTACCAGCATTCTTGCTCAAATTTATGCTTTTAAAATCTTGCTTATTGTTTCCATAACCCCCTCTATTCATGCTCGCCAAACTAGCTATCTTTTCTAAATATTCTCCTTCAACTTCAATGTTTATATCTTTCAAAGACTCCTAATTATTCAATCCTTTCATTTTAAGACCCTATTTTCAGTAAAGGCTAGCATTCTTAATGAAAAATTGAATCAGGTCCTATGTGTCTAGCTTCCTTTTCATCTTCATTACTATATTCCTCTATTAAGTGAGGTATTCGTGGAAGGACTCTCCAAGTTTTTAATGTAACAACTCTAAATCTTTCAAAGTGACCTTTATATGGGTGTTGTAATCATACTACTTAAAGAATTCCTCTATCAATCTCTCCCAATCTTCCTTAGTCTTTTTATCCAAACTACGGGGTTTATAAGGTTAAGACTAAAGAAGTTTACCTTTAGCCTTTTAGTGAGAGTAATTTTTTTCATAAGACATATTGCTTGATATGACCCAGAGGATCGAATATACCATCAAACTTCATCAAATTGAGCATCTTAAATCGGCTAGGCAAAGCATCCTCACCATCTAAATCAATATCCTCAAGACTGACTCCTTTGCTCATTGATAACATTCTAGTCAAAGCCTCCAACTTCTCTTCCATCTTTTTCATAATAGGATTTTCCTCCTTAGGGATGATATATTTCAATGCTTGAGGGGCCTACAATTCCTCCTCTTAATCAGTTATAAAGTCAGATTCAGGATCACCTCGAGTGATGTCTCCTTTCATCCCTCATAGGGCCACATTCCTAAGATTTATAGCTAATGAATGTAACATGATGGCTACCACTGGAATCCCCCAAATAGTAGTCAATTTGACTCGAGCAACAGTAGGCGTGATTTGTTGAGCAACTGAGATTGAGGCCAGCACTACAAAAAAAATGCAGAATAGCGACGAAACTTAGAGACAACAATAAAATTTGTTGCTAAATGCACCATATAGCAACAACTTTATGACAAAAAATGAATTTCATCGCACCTATTGTAAGAGTTGGTGGGAAAATAAATATTGCGAAAAATTAACGAGAACAAAATCTTATTGTTACTAATAACATGCGCTAAAATTTTGGCCCAAAAAATTGTGATGACAAAAGTAGATTTAGCGAGAAAATTGTTATCGCTAATTAGTGATAACATTGTTATAGCTAAATTTGCGACAACGATGTTGTTGCTAATTTAGTAAAATATACTATTTTGTTCATATAGCTCTATTGGCGATAACATTGTTGTAGCAAATTTTTTTCACCAATTAGTGAGAACAATGATGTAGCCAAATAGCAACAACAATATTGTCGTTAATTTAGCAAAATATATTATTCAATTCATATAGGTCTATTGGTGACAACATTGCTGTAGCTAATTAGTGAGAACAATGTTATAGCTAATTAGTGACAATAATATTGTTCCTAATTTATCAAAATATATTATTCCGTTCCTATACCTATATTAGTGAATGTAATGGCCTCAATATCGGGTCAGTCATGAACAGTACTTTTCCGTTGATAAATAGTGTTTTTCGAGCCCAAAAGGACACTCGAAAGTCAAAAATATTTTATTAGACCATCGGAAAGTATGGGTTATAGTGAGTCCGGAGTTAAAATTTGAAGTGAAATTGAGGTCAAATGGGCCTCCAAAGGTCAAAAATACGAAAAAGGCAGCGAGTCAATTTTCCTGGTAGGGAAGATGACTTGATTTTGCATAAAATTGTTAAAAAATAGTAAACGACCTCCGAAAATTGCCAAATATTTCATGTCTACACGAATTTTTATGTAGAATATTTTAGTAGTGAGAATTAAATTTTTTTATTACACCGAATGTTGTCAAATCGAACCGATAAGTTTGAATCGGATCGATAACGGACTCCGATTGTGTCGAAAATTTTTGTACTGGTTATTTTTGATGTGATGAGAGTGATGAAATTATTTTTGGAGTGATTTGATGGCTGGAAGAGAGAGAAATTTGATTAAACTTTAATAAGGCCTAAAATGGGCCTTAAGAAATAATTGGGCTAAGCCCATGAACAAAGCCTAATTTTGGGCCCAAAAAGGAGTATAAAAGGAGCTAAAAATCTGGAGAAAATTCCATAAAATGCTCAGCCCTCTCCTCCCCTCTCCTTGGCCGAAATCACCTTCCTCCATTCCTTTCTCTCTCTTGCTTCTTAATCACTCAAAATCTTCCATTAATTCAAACTTAAGAGTTGTAGTTCCATCACTCTATATCACCAAAATAGCTCTTATTGGTTGATTTGAACAAAGAAAGTGGAGAAATCAAGTAGAGAAAGAAAAGGGGGTAAGTTTGAACTTGAGAAATTAAGTGATTTAAATTGATTCCTTAGTGTTTTTCCATAGATTTTTGGGTGTAGACTATGATTATGAGCTTGGATTTTGCATTTGAGAACAAAAAATGAAGAAATCTAAGGTCTTTTGGCTGGCCATTGTAGGTAGCGAAGAAGCAGAAGGATTTTTAAAGGACAAGGGCAAAGGATAGGAGGCTTAGGCTTCCTAATTCAAGTAAAAATTGTAAGTGGCTAATTAATCTTTACATTTTCTAAGTTTATGAATTTAATTCAATTATATAATTAGGGTAAAAATTTTTAAAGTTATTAATTGATGAAATTTTGTTAGGATAAATGAAATTAAACCTTAAAGGAGATGAAATGGAAGCCTAAATGAAAGAAAGAAAATTTTTAGGAAGGCTTTAGGTTGGTGGCCGAAATGTTCATTAGAGAAAATTGATGGAAATTTGCATTAAAATAATGTATATTAGCCTAAACTAATTATAGAAACATTAATAAGTATCTATGAATTTTTGGTGAATTTTTGGAATTAATTTTGGAATTTCTAAGCCTATGTAAAGTGTATGTATATAGCATAAGTTGTGAAATAGTGTGAAATAATTAATTATTTTGGTGAAAATGATAGTAAATAATAAATAATGTATAAATAAATTTTATTGGAATTTATCGAAATTATTAGAATTTTTTTGAAATTTTAATGTTAATATGTGTATTGAAAATAATTGAATTATTAGTGAATAATTGCTCAAAAATGTTGAAAAAGGTGAATTTATATGAATTTAAATTATAGTCAATGCAAAAGGAATAAAAAGTCAACTGATGAATTTTTCGAAATTAAAAAGATTAATAAAGTAATTATTACTGTGCCCTTAGAATTAGTCTGACAGTAAAAACTAGTTTTGGATATAGTTGGCTAGCCATAGGAACACCCTTGCCGTGGTGCAAGTCATGGCGACTTGCTTTGCTATGGGTAGGATCTTTGATCTCTATAGCTTAAGTGTAAAGTGAAAGTGAAAAGTGCAGTGTTATGAGAATGGTTCCTTGGAAATCATTTCTCTTTTAGTGAGGCCCATGGGATTCATTTTTCATGTATCTAGTCTGAGATTTTTTGTCGGGTCTGTATTAGGGGCATAATGGAAACAAATTGATAAAAAAGTGAAAAGACAATAAAAAGTAAGAATAAAGAGTGAAAAAGGACTAAAATGAAAGAAAAAGAAAGTTTAGGGGCAAAATAGTAATTTTTCCCAAAAGTGTATAAAGTAAGTAAATTAAGCAAGAAATGCGTAAATAAAGATAAAATGGTCAGATAATAGTTAAATTGTCTAAAATGTGAATTTTATAGTCAATGAGGACTAAAATATAATTTTGCATATAAATATCAAAATAAGTATATAAAAATGAAAAATGCCTCAATTATTAGTCCAAAGGTTAAAAATAAGCTTAATAGGAGTAAATTTGAATTTGTGCAATTAAAATGAAAATATTATAAAGAAATTTAAATTGATGTTTTAATAAGAAATTAATTGATTTCATGTATATTTTTGTATAAGTTATTATTTAAGAATAATGATGATAATGTTAGGAAATATATCGATTACTAGTCACCACTGAGCATATTGAGTGCTCAGCACGTAATTTTTACTGCGTGCAGGAAATTAGGAGCAAGAATACAAGTTGAAAGACTTCTTTTAAGAGTTTTGTTTACATTAATTTGGCATGTATATATGTATATAAACTTTACTTTTGGTTATGTAAAGCTATATTTTGGATATGAATGAGATGGAATGAATGATGATGATTATTATTATTGATTGTTGTGCCTCTGAAAGGCTGTATGAATTATCTAAGTTTCAGGGGACTTGTACTATGTACAGCCATTATATTGCAAAAAATTTATTAAATGCCTATAAATTGGACAGTTATAGGTCATTGGTATATTGTTGCTAAAATAATTAAGTAAATGATAATGTAAAGTAAGGAATAAGTTGGAAAAAAATAATTTCGGCTTTTGGTACACTGGTACAGTGTTAGGAGTGATAAGGGTGTTATAGCAACAACATCGTTGTAGCTAATTGGCAATAACAATGTTATCGCTAATGTTGCAAAATATACTATTCCATTCATGTGGATCTAATTGCAATAACATTGTTGTAGCGAATTAGCGAGAACATAGTTATAGCTAATTGGCGATAATAATGTTATCGCTAATGTAGTAAAATATATTATTCCATTCATACAGATCTATTGGTGACAACATTGTTGTCAATGATTAGCAAGAATACCATTGTAGTTGATTGGCGACAACAATATTGTCGCTAATTTTGCAAAATATACTATTATATTCATATAAATTTATTAGCGACAATATTGTTGTTGCTAATTAGCGAGAACATCTTTGTAGCTAATTATTGTCGCTAATTTAGCAAAATATACTATTCCATTCATATAGCTGTATTGGCGACAATATTGTTGTAGCTAATTAGGAAAACATCATTGTAGCTAATTGGCGAAAATAACGTTATCGCTAATATTGCAAATATACTATTCCATTTATATAAATCTATTGGCGACAACATTGTTGTAACTAATTAGCGAGAACATCATTGTAGTTAATTAGCGACATCAATATTGTCGCTAATGTAGGAAAATATACTATTTCATTTATACAGATCTATTGGTGACAACATTATTGTCGCTAATTAGCGAGAATACCGTTGTAGCTAATTGGCGACAATAATGTTATCACTAATTTAACAAAATTTACTATTTTATTCATATAAATCGACGACAACATTGTTGTAGCTAATTTGTGACAATATTGTTCTAGCTAAACTGGAGGAATTGTTTTTAATTAATTCCAATATTTACTCATAGTTATAAATTTCATTGGAGATCAAAGCTGTACACTAAATAAAAGTAGCTTAATGAATAACTTAAATTTACCTAAAATCAAATAATACATCTAAGTGATATAATGTTATTTGCAATTTCATTTTACTTTTTTTTTTATTATTATACCGGTTTGAGCTTCAATACATTGGGATCCTTTTACTACTTAGATGCTATTTTTAAAATTTTTTTTTATTAATTTGATAATATAGGTGCAATTTGAAGAATTTTTATCTTTAAAATTACAAATATTTGAATTTACTTAGCCAATTAACATTAAAATAATGAAAAAATAAAAATAATATATAAAGATAAGATACTTAGGCATTCCGATCAATGTCTTATTTACTGTTGTACTGTGGAAGAATTGAGTATTTTCAAAGAAGTTTCCTTGGAGTTGAAGCAGAGCCTATGAGATTTGAAAGATATGAATCTCAATAGCTTCATTCTCTAAACTTCTCTTTTTCCTACTCATCGACTTTGGTCTTTTTCTCTTACCTTTAAATGCCCAATTTTGGTCCATTAAGTGCGCAAACAGAGAGAATTCAAATTGAGAACCAAGAAAAAGATGTCTGACTGGGGGCCAGTGTTTATTGCAGTGGTGCTATTCATACTATTAATGCAGGGTTTGCTGATTCAGATACCAGGTCGCCACCGATTCGTGGAGTTCGGTAACTTTTAGATAAGTGGAGTTTTAATTCTGGTTCACTCCATTCTTTACTTTGCTTTCATTTGCATCTTCTTGTTAGCCATTGGAATCCTCATGTATATTGGTTCATAGCCTTTTTCTTTGCCTCTCATTTGATTTCTATTTTCTTTATGGTTTTTGTTTGGAATTTCATTCAAATCTGATGATTTGAGTCGCTATTGTGAATGTGTACACCTTTTTTTCTTCTTTAGAGGGTGGAAACTTAAATGGTTTAGTTGTTTTCTGAATCTAAATTAATCTTAATATATTCTATGTTGTTATTGTAAGCTGGATTCTTTAGCATCAATGAATTATTGAAAGCTTGTGTATATGAAGTCACGTAATTCAAAAAGTTGACTACTTAATACAGTTTCTTTTATTGAAAATAATAAATAAATAAATAAATGTTTTTTTGGAATTGAATAAATTATATTATATCAAAGAATTCAAATTTGAGGACAAAACGGCGAGTAATTTTAGCAGAGGGATGACATTTTCTACTCGGCAGCACTGGCAAAATTAGATTGGCAAAATACTATGGCCAATTTTACGAATTCCCTTAAATTTTTGAGCGGTATAAAGTGGCGCTCAGATAAAAGAAAAACTCTTATCTATTTTTCACAAAACTCATTTGGTCATTTGTTGTCTTCTCCTCTGCCCTAACACTTTAGGGTGTGTTTGGTAACATTTTTTGTTTTTTATTTTTTATTTTTTAAAATCCATAAACTGTTTTTAATTTTTGTTATTTGCTTTTCAAAAACTGTTTAAAAACTATTTTTCTATTTATTTTTTAAAAAATATTCTAATATTCATTAATAAATATTATACATATATATAATTTAATTATTAATATTAAATAATAAATATTTAATAAAATTCAAATTTTAAATTATATTACATTAAAAAAATCATAATATAGTAGTAGTGGTGGTACCGACGGTAGAGGCGGCAGTGGCGAAGGCAGTAGTAATATGGTGGTGGTAGCGATGATATTTTGGTGGTGGTGGAAATGACAATAGTAGATATGGCAGTGCAGTAGCGGTAGTAGCGATGATGGAGACAGCAGTAGCAGTGGTAGCGATGATGGTGGTGGTGGCAGCGGCAACGATGTGGTAGTGGTGGTGGTGCTAGTAGCAGCGTGGTGGTGGTAGTGGTGGGAAAGATGACAGCGGCAATGATGGTGGCGGCAGTGGTGGCAACGACAGTGATGGTGTGGTGGTGGTGGTGATAGTAGTAGTGTGGTGGTAATGGTGATGAAAAAGATGGTAGCTGCATTGGTGGTGATGGTGGTGTAGTGGTGGCTGGCGGCAGTGGCGGCTGTGGTGGCGATGGCGGTGACAGTGGGTGGTGGCGACGGTGGTGGTGTGTGGCAATGACGGCATGGCGGTGTAGTGGTGGCGGCGATAGTATGGTGGCGCGGTAGCAGTGGTGGTATGGTAGCGACGATGGTGTGATGGTGGTGGTGGTGGCGACAGTAGTAGTAGTGGTGGTGGCGGGCAGTAGTAGTGGTGGGTGATGTGGTAGTGGTGGTGGTGTGGTAGTGATAGCGGTAGTGATAATAAGGATGAAGTAATTAAATTATTAATAAAAACAAAACCATAAAAACCACATTTTAAAGATTTTTAATTTTGTTTTTTGTTGTCAAAATCACTTTTTAAATTTTTGTAGATATGAAAACGAAAACAAATTTGCCAAACATGTTTTTGTTTTATTTAAAAAAAAAACCAAAAATCAAAAATAAAATCGTCTCCGAACGCACCCTTAGTCTTCAGTTTCACGTGTGTTAGACTCTATACCGACGCTGCTTTCCATAGACGGAGCCTTTTTCACCATCCATAGCTCCATTACCGTTCCTCTTCTTCTAACGAAGGGAGTAGAAGAATACATGCGGCTTAAGCAAAAAGATCAATGGAGAAAAGCCATAAGGTACGATCTCTGTTATACTCTCGTAATCAAGATATTTTTTTTTAATTTTCTGAATTTTATGGTATCAAGTCAAATAACTGAAAGGAATTTTAAAGCTTTCGAATCGAAATTGTATCCAATTTTGAATCTATTTCACGGTAGATTTTTTTAATTATGAAATATCCCTTTCCTTTCTCCTCTTTATGTATATCTAAGCGAGTTCACCCTTAAAAACTGTGACCTCGAATGTGGTCACCTGCATTATTTCGCGAATCATTCTCACCTTTGGCTATTTTAATGGCCGAATTCACATAATGACAGCATTTCTTTTTTGTTTGCTATCTAGCAATGGAACTACAGTTCCCAAATCTTTGTTTGGAATGTTTGCATGATTTCTTTACGATCTCATTATTTATATGATGATATGTCGAATTCTGTTCTTTTTAGGAAAAATGCATTGTAGTTGAACAAAGAGTTAGCTATGTATAGTGCGGCAAGGAAAGAAAAGCCGAGAGGTCATATCCATGGTTTAACTCAATAGAAGAGATAATAAATTAAGGAAAGCATTTGAACTATTTGATACAGATGGCTCTAGTACTAAAAATATCTTTTGTTGTTTGCCTTTATCATTATGTATTGGATTTTTCTTATTCATTTGTTAGTGTGTTTTATTGTTTAGGCACTATTGATGCCTAGGAGCTGAATGTTTCCATGAGGTAGGCATATCTCTCATTGCATTTGAATGAAGTGTTTTAGTTTTTGGAACAAGATAAGTACTGGAACTAAAATTATCTTTTAACAGGGCACTTGGATTTGAGATGAAAGAAGAGGTACCTTCAATGTTCTTTTATATCAGTTTCTTGATTTTCCTATCTCCTACCATGTTTGAGAAGGTTCCTTTTTCCCAGTTATAGCACATGGGATTTTAAGCATGTTATACTTCTCCATGTATGCCTATCTTTAAACCAATTTGTCCTGGTCAGATAGCATGTTATAGCTCATATTCTTATCTTGTTGATATAGCTCTTGCCGTCATAAGTTTCATCTATTATTATGTCCAAATAAATGTTGTCTATCATCTCAAAAATTTCTAATTTTCAAGTGACTTAGCATTGGTTAATGAATTAAGCTTCACTTTTGATGTCCTTTTATTTGCAGGGGGGTTTGAAGAGAGTAGTGATAGGATCCAAATTCCTGGTTGTTTTGTTTCTTTGTTTTTGAATATTTCTGGATGGAAATTCATTAAGATGAGATAATTTTTCTCAAGTGGTTGTGATCAATTTTCATGTACCTGATTGAAATGGATTCATGCCACCTCTGCAACTCCTTTTGGTCTTTCACGTTCAATCAACCCTTTATTTCCTAATTATGATTATTTTGATGTTTTATTCTCTAACTTGGTAAACAAGATGTGCCTTAATATTTTTTTTAATAATGACTCTCATATTACTATCTGATAATAAGCAAATTTCAGTTAGCTCATTATTTATTACATTTGAATATGCAGATTGAAGAACTTAAGCAATGTCCTTTTGCTGAGGTAATAGGGACTACTTACTTTTTTTTGTCAACTAAATATTGCATTCACTATCTCACTCACGGTTGTTTCCAAAATTGTTTATTTAGTTTTGTTATAACCATGAATCACAAAATTAAGTATTTTCAAACTCCTATAGCTAATCTCTTGTGCTTAATTACTACAATAATTAATATGGGAAAAATATTGGAGGCGATAATTTGGATTGAATAAAAAAAAGAAAACCAGACAAAAGTTGTCTGCTAAAGAAAAACTAAAAATCTATAGAGCTGATAGCCATAAGGTAACCAAATTACTTCTGCTCCTCATAGAAAAAGTATTAAAATTAAACAAAAAATAAAATAAAATAAAATAAAAACCGTAGATTTTATTTCATTGTTGATGAAAATAGTGGGGCTAAATTGAAAAGTGAAACTATATAATAGCTCAGTTGCTTGAAGGCAACACAATACCAACTATTTTTTATACCTTTCATATTATGATTTTGTCGGTTATAAAGGGATAAGAAAATACAAAATTTATACTTAATTTAATATTTGATAGTTCATAGTTTCTCCTCCTTGATATTTGTACGCAATTGAATTGAATTGAATTGTTTGGGGATATTCTTTTATCTAATTCTCATGGAATTGCATTGTTTTTCTGCCATTGTTTTCATATATGCTACTCAGTTGTCTCCATGTGATCTCTCTCTACTGTTTATGTGTGAAAAACTAAAACTAGATCATTAATTCATTTATATTAGAAAGGTTTAATGTAAATTTTTTATTATCCAACTTTTTCGAATGTTTAGAAAAATATCATTGATTATTTTTATTTTTATTTTTAACGTTTAAAATTAAATAGTAAATCTATGATTCGAAGTCCCATTAATTATATAATGCTGCTTGTCTTAAGTTTTAAAGTATAATATATCTACTTAGTTAAATTTAACGGCAAAAAATTACTTATTAAAAAGTAGTATATAAAATTAATTTGTTTTGAAACTTCAATGAAAAAAATTAATGGCATTAGTTAGTGGGAATTTTGTGCATAAGCTTTTGAAAATCAATTGCATCATGACATTGTATTTTAGATTTTTCTTTTTATTATATTACTTTAGTGTTATATTTTATTTAAGCAATAATTTGTGTTAATGCAGTATTTAACATCAATAACAATCACTCAGTGGTACAAACCTATAATCTCACAGTATACCAGCTGTGTGACTATGAAAGTGCCGTAGGAAATGATATAGTAGAATGGTCAAATTTAGATCCATAAACACAGAAAGTAAGAAGAGCAAAATTTATTTATTTTTGGTTTTTGATTGTTGTGAAAATAGAAAGGTGCCAGCTTGTATGATTGAGCTTGTATTGTTAAATACTATTACCCTTTTTTTTGTGAAGTTCTAATCATAACCATATGTTTTGAATGCATGCAGACATAAGGCGAAAGATGGATCATTTTGTGGATCAACAATTCTGGATGCAGGGTGAATATTATCTAGCATTTTTCTTTTTTTTTTTTAGATAACTGGGTTGTGTTTGCTCCTTTTTTTTCTGTTGGGAATGTATATTGTAATAGAATATGTGCTCGATATACTTTTGAACATTTATCTATATTTGAATGTAAGCTTCTTCCGATTGTAATTGAAATGTATTTTTGCACCATTTCTTTATTGTCTGTTTTTACTAGTTCTCACGTTTGGTTTGTATATTTGCTTGGATCAATGCATGTAAAATGTGAAAAATCATTCTAGCTTATCTGAAGTTGTTCAAACGTATTTTCTTTTGATATCTTTAAATGTGTACATACCTGATATTTGATTTGGTGACTTCATTCTATCCATGGATTACTCTTTTAGTCAGCTGTAGATGGAGATGTAACAATAATTTTTTCAGTAGCAGATTTACAAGCAAATGCATTTATGTCATTTATAGTTTATTATTTAAATTATTAAATCTCTATATTAATTTACTAAATTATAAAATAATTACAATTTAGAGAGGGATTAACATGTCTGAACAGTGGCTATTTAGCGTAAACAATGTCATAGCAATATTACGACAAAAATACTATCGTCGTAAAATTTAGCGTAAATAATATTGTAGCAATTTTGCGACGAAAATATATAGTCGCAAGATTTAGCATGAACAATATTATAGCAATATTGCGACGAAAATACTATCGTCGCAAAATTTAGCGTGAACGATATCGTATTAATATTGCGATGAAAATACTATTGTCGTAAAATTTAGCATGAACATTATTGTAACAATTTGGCGACAAACATATTATCATCATAAAATATAGTTAGAACATTATCGTAGTAAAATAGCGATAAATATTTAGTGACGACGCTTAGCTCTCGCTAAAATTTGGCAACGACTTGTTGTAGCTAAATTCTGCTATGACTTTTGTTTCAAAATGAAGGTCATCGCTAAATTATTGCTAAACTGATTTAGCGACGAAAAAATCTATTAGCGATAACTTTTATCGTCACTATTTTGCATTTTTTAGTATTGCAGACTGATTGTAAGTTTAGCAAACTTTGATATCATCTTCCTTTTAATATCATCTATCCTCTTATCCATATCTTGAGGACTGGAGGAACCAATAGGGGAAGTGATCTTATACATGATTTTCCTTTCTAACTGTTCTGAATACCCTTTTGAAAACTCTTCTGACACATTATCTATGCATGACTGGGATCCTAGTTTTTAAACTCTATACTGATACTAACTCTTCCATCTACTTAAAAAAATCATTTCTTAACCAAACGACCATCCAAGCTTCAAAAACCACCTGGGTGATGATGGCTCTATTATGGTTGCCACCCAAACCCCAAAATAGGATTGTCAGCATGATGTATGAGCATGTGCAAATACGTGATCATGAGATGCAATATCGACAACAACATGTAATTTCAAAAAGAAATAAAACTTTTTAATTAAAAGCCTTTACAAAAATTCTTAACTAAAAGCCTTTTATATCGCATAAATCAAAAGTAGTTTCAGAGAAAAGTCTCAAATGATCCCTAGCAGAGTCGCCAATATGATGCACATTCATGCCTTCGGGTTCGATTTCACCTCTGAAACCAAAAGATCATTGAATTTAATGGAGGAAACCTTTTACCTATAGTGGTTCAATCCTATTTTTAGGGTTCAACCAGGTTGAAGCTCCTCTACCTAAGTTGACCGATCACTTCACAATAAGAAAATGACTCCAATTGACTCGCTAAGTCTTAAACCTCATAAGGTATGAGATGGCATCTCGAGATGTCCCTCTCTCATCATTGATGATCGATGGATAGGATGCATTTGTTGGGTACCACAAGGTTAATGTAAAGAGTTACCACCCAATAGGATAGTGAAAAAAGGTATTCTGAACTTGTGATGCCAAAAAACCCAGAGATGGTTTCGAAACTCTGCTCTTATTTTTAGCTATGATAAATGCGATATAATGGCTTTCAGGTTAATCACATGATATCTTTTATTACATGTAAGATTAGAACAAATATATGAACTAAAGGTGCATTGAAGCATATAGGAAAGTGGTAAATCATGGTATAGAATAAAGCGATAAAGACATCCATAAATTAGGTGATCCATTGTAACTTTCTTGATGAGGACTTTGGTCCTCGCTTATGGGTTATGAAGAAGCATTTCATTGCAAGGGTTTGAAGATAGAAACTTACCAGTCCAAGTTTTATTAAGAAATGTCCCATATTATTTGATTATATACAAGAATCTTTTATGTTATTAAATGCTAATTTTTACATGTGAGTTTTCTAGGCTAGAAGTAGGATATTGATCCAATTCTATTAGTAAAAATTCCCAATTTTTTTACTATAAATATTTTTTATGACATTTTTTGTTTGTGGTCGAAAGAGCCTTTTTATAATATAAAGAAAGAGGATTATGGACTTACCTGCAACGCTCGCCTAGCTGTACTCGCAAAAAGGGGTTGTTTGAAAGAATAATATTAACAATAATAATGATAATAACAATAATAATGGCAACAATTAAAGGGGACTATTTAAAAAAAAAGAGGCAAAACTAAATTAATACAAAAAGAAGATAAGGATCCTACACGTACGTCAGGGAATGCGCTGGTGCACATTAGGCAACGTACTGTCAACTCATTTATCTTAAAAAGTAGGAAAATATATTTTTGGGCATGCAACACATAACACATAAGAGTGTATCCAGTGATACACGGCCATGCTTACCTAATAAAAGGCTAGTTTCCTCTTCTTGTTTAAAATAAAGTTTTTATCAATAATAAATCCCAAAACGGAGTAAAATGGGATCACTAAAAGAGCAAAAATGACTTTTAAATTAAAATCTCTAAAAAATTGACTTTACAATAAGTAAAAGGGGATTTAAAAATCACAACCTGATGACTTTTACCACATGAAAAAATACCCTTAAAAAGGATTCCACAACCTACATCTAGGTAGAAATAAACATACAACAAAAATGCTATAAATAAATTAGAGAAAAAATTTATAACACATAGAATGATAAATGTATAAATTTTATACGGTTAGGAAAACTGAGTTGAGGAGAAGAAAGCTTTTTATATTACTTTCAATGCACTTACTGAATTAGATTGTTGAATATCGAATTCGTGGACTTTTTCCATGTTGATATAGCCCAAAACCAAATTGGGAAATGAAGAACTAAATTCCAAAGAAAATCTTTTAAACTTTAAAAGCCTTTTTACCTTTAAAACTTCCAAAAACCAATGAACCTCTTGAAATTATCCGGGATAAACATTATATAAGAAGGGTTGCACGGTCGTGCAAACCCATATGCATAGGTGTGCAAACCCAAAACGTAAACCAAATTGCCAATTGGTTTCTAAAAAGTTAACCTACAAACAGGTTGCACGAGTGTGCAACTCGAGTGCTGCAGATCACTTACCAAAAATGGTAGATGAGTTGGCAATTAGCCTAATAATGATGGCATTCTCGCTTTTTCACAAGAATACAATCCCATTAAATAAGGTGTGTAAGGTTAAAATGTTATTGAAAATGACTTTTAAACCTTTGATCGAGAATATTCCTCATTATTCAACCATTTGCTTCTCTCGAACACTCAAATTAAACACAAAAACACATTACAACATTTTCAAAAAAAAGTTCTCAACATAAAAAAGACCTCAGAATCCTTGATTTTCTATCTTTCAAAGAGTAGTTTTTTTTTCATTAGGTAACCCTGATAAAAGCCTCCTCAGGATCCAGTGTCCACAACATACACAAGTGTGTGTGTGTGTGTGTGGATTGTGCATGCTTTGTTTCCATCCTACCCTACTCTATATGTATGTATATGTGTGTATATATGTATGTATATATATGTATATGTGTTTGTGAGTGTGTATGTGTATGTGTATGTTTCCATCCTACCCTGCTCTAGCTACTCAATTCCATTTTGTTCAATAATATTGATCTTTAAATGAGATTTTATATTAGATAATAAATGATGTAAAGTATGTAAATGCTTGTAGACATTTTATTATGTATAAATATACTTCCAAGCATCATAATATGTGTTAAATGGATGACTTCTATAAGGAGTCATCATCATGCATATTTTCCCCCATTAAGAAATTTTGCTTAGCTCGGTGGTTTTTTTCTCCGTGTAGCCTTTGATGATGATGTTTAGAATTAGGACAGCTACAACTGTAAGGCCAAAGAAAGAATTTCTTAAAGATTTTATATTATAAAAATTTTGTAATATAATTTTTTTTAAGATTTTGTAGTACTATATCTAGAATCAATTGTATTGTAATAAGCATCTTATATCCAATATCTATTAATTTGCATCATTTATAAATTGTATTAAGTATAATTCTAGCCTGTTGATAAGTATAAAATTGAACTATGTTATTAATGTGTTTTTAAAAAGGTTTTTATGTTATTTTTTGTAAATTTAATTGGTTTATGAGTTAATTTCTTTAATTAGTATTTTAATTGTTTAATTCTGTATTTTGGGGTATTTTTAGGGACCTAATTGAAGAAAAGAAGAAAACTTTGAAGGACTTAAGCGAAATTTTGGAAGAAGGAAGAATGGATTCGTTGAGTACAAAGGCAAGTCACTCCGTGGAGTGACTTTCCACTCCACGGAGTGGCTTTTAAAGTGCAATACTTGGTAAAGTGAAAAATCACTCTATCGAGCTAGGTAATCTAAACAAGCTGACTCACCCATTTCAATCTCCACTCCACCGATTCTAACCAACTTCTATCTATGACTGAATTCTATTTTCATTAAATAAGAAGTATTTTGATGGAATGGGAAGTTTTTGCAAAAGTAGGAAGTTGAAGTTCATTTTAATTCTTCTTTTTCAGGCTATAAAAGAGGAGCGAGAGCATCAATAGAGAGATATATAGAGAGGAAGAGACACAGAGATTTTTATTATTTTGATTTATTCAGAGAGTTTTTATTTTTTTTATGTAATTCTTAGTTTTTAGTTTATCTTATGACAATAAGTGAGTAGTCATTTTCTTTTACTGAAGAAACTTGAACCTTTATATTTCTTTATGTAATGACTTAGTTTGGTTTGTTGTTGATTTGTTGAGAAATGTTTAATAATCAATTGTAATATTGGCTTAAGGTATACATGTTCGTAGTTTAGCTTGATAATGGTCATTTATATAGTATTTTTAGTATGTTTTTAGGTGTTTAATTAGGTTAATTTTGTGTTAATTAGGTTAGATTTGAGTTTAATTTGTTAATTTTGTATTTTTTGAGTTAATTGTAAATTTTGGTGTTTTTTAGGGTTATTTTGCAAGAAAAATGACTTAATTGTAAAAAGGGCAAAGATTTGGGCCAAAACTGCAAATATGAAAAATTTATGCGAGAAAGTGATCGTGAGGTCCAGAAGATCGATGCATGGCCACGTGAAAATGAATGAAGAAGGAGACGTGGCCATGTGAAGGAGTTTTTTTTGAAGAATGAAGTAAGGACATGTGACCACGTGTGAAACAAAGGAGGAAATCACGTGGCCACGTGTGAGAAAGACCAAATGCAACACATGGCCACGTGTAAATTAACACTAGGGAACACGTGGCCACGTGATGCTTCTCCAACATCGCGAAGGATTTTATCGAACTTCTTGTTTTGGGCAGAGTTTGTTTCCTACTCCAATTTGGGAAGTTTAGAAGGCTTCTACAACATATTTTTCCTATAAATAGAAAACTCTAACACCAAAGAAAAGACAATTAATGGAGGAATTAGAGGAATTAATTAGAAGAACTAGTAGAGTTCTTTAGTTTTAGTTTTACTTTGTTTTTCCAATTTTTATGCTTTCATTATTTTTCTTCAACTTTGTTTAAGTTTTTTAAATATGTTTAGGAAGTAGTTTTTCTTCTTTTGCTAATGGATTCTTGAAATCTTAAATTTTCATTGTTATGACTTTGTTTTGAGCTTAATTTCAATATCGGTTGATTATTTCTTGGTTTTAAGCATATTCTTATCTTTGATTGTGTTAAGATTGATTGTTGGTTTATTGAATAAATAACTAAAGATTGGTTTTGACATAGTTAATGATTTGCATGTTCTTAGATTAACTCTTTAATGTTTGTGCATAATTATTATCCGAAATATGAGATGATTATGTGTGAATTTTATTGGTTAATACTAAGAGAGGAAGAACTAAGAATAAATTGGAGTTGAATCACTTGAGAAAGGCTTCAATGAATATTTAGGAAGTTAAAACTAGATTTGCATGCTAAGTATTAGATTTGTCTATGAGTTTAATACTAAGAATGATATACTTGAATAAAGATATCTTGCTTTATTACTAGTTTTTCCATAATCACTGGTGTTTCTATTGAATTTAAGTCATTACAATGAAAGTTAAGGTGGATAGTTCCTTTAGCAAGAGAATTTCAGTTATTGTTTTGTTTTTAATTCATGTTTTAGCTTTTGTTTTGTTCCATTGTTTATTTTGTTTAATTTTTGCTTTTTAATCAAAAACATTTGGGAAACAATCTCGGATTAATTTAATTCATACATAGATATTATTCTTAGCAATCCATGTTCCCTTGGGTACGATATTTGGGGTCTTAATCTATATTTTCATGTATTACTAGCCGATCTAGTACACTTGCTAGACACCGGTCATAGCTCATTTGATTTAATGCATGGTTATTTTCTGAAAAACGTGGTAATTGTATATTGAGTTTAGGTGAATTAAGGTTATGAAGGGGTGAATTAAGAATAAATTGAAATGAAATTTCTTGAGAAAGGTTCTGACAGATATTTAGGAGTTTATTAAATTGGATTTTTATGCTAAGTGTCGAATTATTATGAGTAAGGAAATTTGATACTTAGAAGGATATTTTGAGAAGTTATCTGAATTTATTACCAGTTTTTCATAATCAAATGTGTTATCTTTAATTAAGTCATATGCATAAGAAATAGAGGTGGATAGTCCTTCAGTAAAAGTTTTGTTATTATTAAATCTTCGTTATCATTATTTGTTTTCTTTGTTTAAGTTTATGATTGATTACATTAGTTTTATTTCTTTAGTTGTTTAAATTTCTGATTTAAAGCTTAGTTTACTCTTTATTATTCAAAACTTTGGGATTCTTTCTTTCTTTTCACATAAGTTTTCATTTTAAAAAAAACTAAAATTTTATTGTGCTTTCACAGTTTCCTTTAGGGTCGATATTCAGGGTTTTAATCTTATTTTCTTACGTTACTATCTGATCTAGTACACTTGCTAGACATCGATCAATAAATATAAACATAAAGGTATGTAATTTATAGTGATTACCATATAATGATGATTATGATAGATGCTATGTGAAAGACACTATAATTGTACACTATATTGCACGCAATGTGGTAAGTCATGTTTAACATATAAAACTGGAAAAAAATCTAGATATGAACTAAGCATGTCAGCCTTATCATTTGTTCACTCTCATATCCTCTTAGGGAGTATGGGGGTGTTACAAATCTAATATTCATCCTTCATCACAATTTTCAAGTGAACCGCCAACAAAATGAAGCATTCAACAGGTAAGTCCATACTTCATGATTGTGATTTTCCTTTCCAAGTATTTTCTCCATCCTATCTCCTTACATAATTTCTACTAATCATGTATGTCTAAATTAATTATGTTATAAATTTATTTAGTTATAAATAATTAATCGAGGTCTACTAATGCCAAAAATAGGAACTTTACAAGGAAATAACATAATTTATATTAACTAAATTTAATGGTTTTGTAATTATGTTTCAATTATTTTTAAAATTTAATATTAGTAATTAAATTCTATTTGCTGAAAGTGAAACACAATAAATAAAGGAAAAATCTAATTGCTAAAAGGAATCTCTAACAATTGGAATTCCCTTCGCTAAAAGTTAAACACAATCAATGAAAATAAAATTTGGTTGCTAGAATGAATTTTTAATGACCAGATTTCCCTTTGTTGAAAGTAAAATATAGTCAATGAAGGGAAAATCCGATTACTAGAAAAAGTCTCTACTGACTAAAAAGATATAGTTTTATTGATCGAATTTAATTCCTATCGTGTCTACTTTTACCCGTCGGACATTTAGCAACCTGTGCAACTTAACTTTTTTAGTCGCCATAGTTTTTAATAACCAGATTTGCCTTTGTTAAAGATCACTTTTTTAAATAGAGATTGGAAATATTTTCAAATCCTAAACCTCTAATTAAAATTTAATTCTAGAAGAAATAGATGCCTTGAAATCAGAGAAAACCCAATTCTATAAGTTTTTTAGGTTGAACCAAAGCCAAAGACAATGAAACCAATAATGGTTGGACCAGTGCTGGCACCAAAAGAACCACCATTGATGCTGGATGTTCCTTACCTATGCCACCAATTTTTGGCATCCTTAGACCTTTCTCTAGGTATCTAAAAGTATTTTTTAAAAAAACATCCGTATGATTAATTGTCTAGCCATTTTAAGGTGTTTTTAGTCATTTAAGGTCCAATCTGGCCTTCTTTAAATCAACATTCATCATTTTTATTTTTCTATCCATTTTTGTTATTTTTAAGCCATTTCTAATCCCTTTATGAGAAATTATTATTTTTACCCTCAACCAAATGAAAATTACCATTTTACCCTTAAAGGTCTTATTGAGCATTTGAGTCTTCCAAGTCACTAGAAGTCATCTTATGAGATCATGCAACCTTGATTTCATCATTAGGTAACCTGAATCAAGCAAATAAAAAATGCACTACTATTTGTGTTTTTTGGTCTTTAAAAGACAAATTGTGGCATGAAATTTAGTGGATGGAAGAATAAGTTATTATCAAGGTCAGGAGGGGAGATTTGATGAAGTAAGTTAATTAGGCTCTTTCTACCTATTTATATGTTTACTTTATTGCTCCCTATCTCTTTGTGTGAAGAGCTTTAACATATAATGAATTTTTTCTGGTGGATGTATAAAAAGGGAAGGGGTAAAATAGGGTGTGCAAAACCCAATACAACTCAAATAACCCAAAGAATCCAATCCAAAATTGACATTAGAGTAGGGTTGTTAGTGTTATTTGGGTTAGGTCAGGATGGGAAATTTGTGAAATTTTGAGTTCAGAGTAGGTTATGACCCACTTAAACCTGACCCGACCAACTACCACAATCTTCTTTACTAAAAAAACATGAATTCCTCATTTACTCTCTCAAATCCCATTTTGCCTCTCTCTCTCTTTCACATTCAAATCCCTAAAACTAAAATAAAAAATCAATCTCCTTTCCCCCTTTGCTTGTTGTCACCCACAGTAATTGCCGACCTCTACCTATCGCCACACATAGTCGCCATAAACCACCACCTATTGCCATTCACAATCGTCGCCAACCTCTAACAAATTAATTATTGAACTACAAAAGGTAAGATTTATTCATGATAGAAGTGGTGTTATGCCATGATGGATCTTGAAATTAGGCTATGGAAAGCGATTTCTTCTTCTTATATATATATTTTTTTCTAATTTCTTGAAAATGAAAATGGTGAATAATTCAAAGCTGGTAAGCTTCAAAATTTTCCATTTTTTTAATATTTTTTTAACCACTTCTTTTCTCTCTAATAGTTTTTTTTATTTTTGGGTTTATGATTTGACTTCAATTCATTATGAGTATGCAGAAAATATGGGAACTTAAGAAATTTTTTTATGCGAGATCATTATAGACACTGTATCCTAAAATGACTCCTAATCAGAGTTACTTGATGAGAAAGTAGTTTCTCATAAATAGATAAGGAGTGGAAGTGCCAAGCTTTTTGTTCAAGTTTTCTATTGTCAAAATGCTTTTTGAATTCTCCAGTGGGTTGCAAGTGTTTAAAAAAATCCTTTTCAGGATAGTAAGGTCAAAATGGGTTCTAAAAGTAAAAAAAAAAAAGTTGAGTCACTCCTTCAAGGAATGACTCACCAAGTGACTCGCTCCCCCAAGGCATGAGCCACCAAATGAGTCACTTCCTCGGGGCATGACTCACTTCCATAGTGCAATTTGCACCCGAAAGTAGGGAAAAAGGGAAAGAAAAAATCTAATTTTTGATCTTATCCCATTTTTAGGATATTTTATGGTTTTTAGCTTCTAAAAAAAGTTTTCTTTCTCTCTCTGGCACACTCTACACTCTCTCGTCTCTCTACTTCCTTTCTTTTTCTTCTTCCTCCATTTCCATGGAAATTTAACCACGAAATACAATAAAAATACTAAAAAATCATAAAAAAGTGGAAAAAAAAGTCATAAAGCATCAAATCTTTATCTTGTGATAGAACCGACACTGAAGGTAATCTTTTTGAGCTCCCAAAGCCCGAAAATATAATATTTAATTTTAATTAATTATGTAAATAGTATTTTTTAGTTTAAATATATTTTAATTTTGTATAATTTATTAGTTTAATTTTGTTAATTAATTATTAATTAAAATGTTAATTTGTTACTAATTTTTTAAATTAATATATTATGTTAGCTTAATAAAATAATTATGTCATTATATAAATTTTGTTAGTTATTTGCCTTATTATATTAATTTGTTAATTAGCATAATATATTGGACTATCTACAAATTGTTTTATTGTTAATATATAAATTATTTATTTAATATATTAAATTTATTTATTAATTTATTTATTGTCTTATTATTTTTACTATTATTTTAATTATTGTTAACATGTTTAATGTTTATTTTAAAATGAATTATTGTTAATTTAATGTTTAATTTTCTTATTCGCAATTTTATTAATTAATTGGTGTTGTTGTTGCTATTATTATTATTATTATTATTATTATTATTATTATTATTATTATTATTATTATTATTATTAGTTGGTGTTGATTTTATTATTGCAAATATTGTTGTTATTAATATTTTTATTGTTTTAAAGATAATATTTAAAATTGTTATTATTTAATATTATCATTAATATTATTATTTACTTTTATTATCATTTTTTTCATGATGCACTAATTACCTTTTCTTGTCATATTTTTTATATTTGTAATTCCGTCCCGGGTTGAGTTGGAGAACCGAAGCAGGTTAGCTTAGGTTTTCCTTTATCTTTTCTTATTTACTTTTTTGCTTGTAATTTTTTCTTGCCTTTTACTTAATTGTCTGTAATAGCTAATAAAAAATAGTTTTTTTATATGCCATAATTAAAAACAACACTTAAAATATTTTATAATTGATTAATTGAATTTTTCTCATAAAATGAACCAATTTATTATTTTATTCCAAAAAATTACATAAAAGAATGTCATAAATATTGCATAAGAGAACCAATATTCTCAATTTAATCAATATCCCGATTTATGCATATTTTACTTGTATTATTATCTTTCATGTCTTTATTTATTGTAAATAAATATTTTTATTCAAATGATAAGTTAAAAATTCATTAAATGATTTTATACAAGTTTGAGTGGAATTTTTTATAATAAATGAATCAATATCCCAATTTTTACCCACAAAATAACATGTAAATTAAGAATTTTTTCTTTATAAATTCAAAACATTTTCTATTTAAAATTGGCTAACATGATTCTTTTTTTCAAAGCCGCAAAAGATCAAATATCCCCATTTTTACTCAAAAATACACCCAAAATACTTACTTTTTTTTTGTAAATATCCATGCGAGGACCAATATCGTCATCTAAATGAATTCCATTAATTTCTCAATTTATGTATGATTCACCTTTACATTTACTATTGATATTCTTTAATTGCTTTCAATACCATGTTATTTAATTCTTTTTATGCATGCTTTACAGCTTTTCAATGTGGTTAAGTGTACTTTTTTTGTGTGATAACTCAAGTGAAAAAAGAGATGAAATATATTAATCATTAAAACTTGTTTATATAATATTAACCAAAGATATAAATAGAAGTAAAGTCCGAACTATCTCTGGTTTCGGCTTTACGAGGTTAGAACTCATTTTTCAATATTTTATTGGGTGGTGACTCCCTGATACCTACCTTGTGGTGCCCAGCAGATGCTCTTTTAGGTTGATTGCCAACAATGAATGGGGATACCTTGAGCCGCTGTCTCATACCTTTTTGAGGCCTAAGGAATCATGGATTAGGTTTAATCCCTATCCATTGTGAAGTGATCAGCCATCATGAGTTACATAAGCCTTAATCCAATCTGAAGTCCTAAAAGCAAACTTTCGAAAGCAAGTCGGATGCCTACAAGGTTAGCATGCATCATAGTGGTAACTCCACTATGGACCATGAAATTTTGGTTTGAAAGTACATTTGATTAAGTTAATATAAATAAGTTTAGAGATTAAGATTTTTTTATCTCTTTTTAAAAAATTGTATTGCATTTATACTAGAGCCTTAAAATCAAGTTAGGCATCCCTATTTTAGCCTTGGTGCATTCCCAAAGCACGACCCTACATTCACTCAATACAAGAAAGTGTTAGGGGGCACCACCAGCCCAAGACTTGTGCTCTTTCTAGCATATCAAATGGTAACCAAATTGGTCGTTATGCTCATAATGAGCTAGATCCATTGGTAGGGACCATGTTTGGGTAGCCCTAAAATTGTATCACCGAACTAAAGCGCATGTAATTACATAGATACTTTCACTAGGGGGTATGTGCCATAATATATTGCTTGTGGTGGGGCCTTTTATGTATTGAATAAATCCTAATAAATTTAGGTGTTTACTCATCCAAAGCTTTCATTGTAAGGCCCCAAAACATACCTTTATAGGATTGGTGTATAGTGGAGAGAAAGATTGAAAAGGTTCTAGTGTAAAAGAATTGTTAATTATGCAATCGGGATGTAATTAGTATTAATGCAAAAGTGAAGGGCTATTTTAGAAATGATCAATTTAAAGGTAAATATGTATCACTATTGAAAGAAAAGAGGGTTAATATGTTGAAATGAATTAGTATGATGTATGATTAAAGATAAAGATTAGCTAGAAGGAGGTGAAATGTAAATTATCATTGGTCAAACAATTAGCCAAAGAAGAGATGATATGTATGAGACTCTAGAAATTTGTAGAGATTGGTAAAAATGATGAAGTGGCTGGCCATTATTTAGAAAAAGGATTTCTAGATTTTTAAAGCCACTTCTCAATAAAACACTTTCTTAAAAATTCTGTTTTGGGATTAAAGGAAAAGGAAACTTGGTACAAGGTGAGAAAACCTATAGCTTTGGGTAGAGAGTAAATTCTTTTCTCCTTATTATTTTAGTTAGTAAGTATTTTAAAGCATGTATTAATTGTATTTCAATGATAATTGAATGGTTTTCATGATATCCATTGGAGGAATTAGCAAAAACAAAGGGGAAGAGGAGAAGAAGTTCTAAAGGAGCTAGTTGGAGCTTGCTAAAGAGGTATAGGAGGTTAGGTTCTTGATCTATATGTATGATTGATCCAAGTTGCTATATGTACTGTAAGTGATTTATAATGAATTTTAGAGCTAAGAAATCATGTTATAGTGCATGGAAAAAATGACTAGTGCCTTATAAAGTGATATAGTGAAAAATCTGTTTAGAATTCACTTGAACGAGTTATAGTGTAAAGATTATAACTCTTTCTGTAGATGTCCAAATGAAGTGATTATAGTTGGAAATGAAAGATAAGACATATATATACAAATTTATAGAAGACTCTTAAACTTTAATATGCATCCAAAGTGTTCAAAATTGAGCTTAAAGTTGACAGACCTTTGTTGTTTTATCATATGGAATAGTTTGTAATTTTTTATTGATATCTTGATATTTAGAGGTCATAATTGAGTATTTTTAATTTTTTGGAAACTAGAGATGTAGTAGAACAACATTTTAGAGACCACTTTACCTAAAAATATCATATACTAGGTCAAAAATGACATATAATTTGAAACTGGGACTCTTACTAGTAATTTTTGGACCTCATGGTAAGCACCTTTTTGGTAATAATCGTGAGGTAGTCTAGAATCAGTCCAAAACCAAAGTCTTACCTATGTCATGGTTAGTACCTATTAGTGATGACCGTGACCTTTCCATTTCTTTTCCTAAACTTGATTTTTTGATCCCAAATTGTTACCAAAGCACACCAAAACTTTCCTAAACACTATTAGAGTATTTTAAACATAAAATTTAGAGTAATTATTGACATAAGATGAGTATAAACATAATGAATTAGTGAATTAAATTTAAATACTAAGTCTTAATGCATAAGAATTTACACAATTAATGATATATGAATGAACATGAATAGTTATAGTAGCAATGTTATATGTTACTAGATGAATGATTAACATGTTGTATTGTATCTCTAGTGTACTTAAATATGAATGACATGATATGGTGATATGATTACATGTTTTATTTGAGTGAATTGATGGCATAAAAGTGTATGAAGTGTGATATTCTTAAGTGATTAATGTTTTATTGAAAGCCTAAATTTCATATAGTAATGGATAGATAGGCATGCTTATAAAAAGCATAGTGATTGTAGCTGTAAGTGTTATCACCAGAAGGTGACTGCTGTAGTGCTTTGGAAACTTTTAGTATCTAGTGATTCGAGACTTTGATGTCTCTAGTGTTTGATACTACTCGTCAGTATCTAGTGTGGTACCTGTATCCACCATTAATAGAAATTCAGGCGATGAAATTGATCCGATTAATGAATATTGATAAGTTATCGATAGTGTAAGTGTTTTAGTGCTTCATTATAGTATTAATGTTTCTCATTGAATAATTAAGTGTAATTAAAGAATTGTATTGGATTGTTACTGAGTGCATCATTAAGAAATTGTATTGTAATGTTTCCTAATGCATGGACTATTGTTATATGCATATGTATTTTTGTAACATGAAAAAGCATGCTATTATGTTATTTGTATTTGATCCTTCAATGAGAAGTCAATTGTATTTTTTACTTTCCACTGAGCCATTGCTCACCATGGGTGTTTTTTTGTGTAGGTACACATGTATAAAGTATAAGTGTCAATCTCAAGTCAACATTTGCAAGCCACTAGAGAGGATAGCGAGTGAAGACTAGTTTTGGAGTAGAGTTATTTTCTATAAAGTGCTCAATGTTAAAGATTTAGAACATATGAAATGAATTAATTTGTAATGATACTTTAAGTATGCCGACTTAATATATATATATGTGTGTGTGTGTGTGTGTATGTACTTGTACAAGCAATTTAATAAAATAATATATGAATAAAAGGTAATAAGAGTGAACGTTACATTCATTCCCCAGTGGGTGTATTTCTGTTTATTTGGATTGCTTTCAATCGCAAAAATCCATTTGCATGTACTTTAAATAAAGAGAAGTTATGCTGCCAGTTTTCTACCATGCATCATCCACTTCATTGGGTTCCCTATTAACCCATGAGCTAATCCTGCCTAAGAAAGAAACTACACAACCTCTTATATGGGATTAATAAGGTTGGGAGGTTCTTTCTTTCTTTCTTCCGTATATGTTTGTCTGTGATGTATATACATGCATGCATTTCTAATAAAGTAACAAAAAAATAGCAATAAAAAGTATATATGCATTTTTCATGTGTATAAATTTTTGATGTATATGTATCTCATCTCGTGTACATAATGTCTGTTTGCATAGGTCATTTCATGTAATGAAAATTAAAACATATAAATCTTGTGTGAATAATTTTGTGCCATAAAAATGTGCAAGTTCATACATCTTATTTCACATGCAAATTAAATAACAATATGGCAACGTGAAATATGTGCATTCTATATGTATGTTCTCTTTATCATGAAATGTATATGTTTCATTTGATGAGCCATAAAATGCATATTTTGCATTAGCTTGCACCACTTGCTTTGCATATAGAATTTTTCCATGCATCATATTTATGTTATGCTAATGCACCACTTGTATGTTACACATCATTGCATTTTATGCTAACATTTGAATCATGCATCATGTGTATACCATTCATTTGTATTATTCTCATTCAATGATGTGTAACATGTTCACCATGCATCATTTATATAACATATTCATACATCATGCATCACACATATTCCATGTACCATATTTGTGCTCAGCATGCTCATGTGACATGTGTATCTTATGCATCACACATTATGTAACACCCTTAACAGAACAGTTTCTTTTCGCTCCAAGTAACCGTTAAATGGTAAATTTTTTTTAAAGCTTCAATCACTGCCAAACAACTTTGATACAGTTTAATATTACTATATAATTTATAAAATTTCGATAGCACAATGACTAGAATTTACTAGCCTCTTGAAAAATAAAATAATCCACACAACCTCTCAAAGGCACAACAAATCATATCAGATAGCAATATACATTTTACATAGTCAATCACATATCAATAATAGCCATTTCACATCACTTACTGACACTTATCCATCAGCAGACATAACAATATTTATCCTTTAATAAAAATTAACTTGAATACAGTTTAACTCTTTATTTTCACTATCTAAGTATATACATGCCACAAATTCAAGCAATAAAATTATAACTAACTTTTCTTCATCTTCGAATTTTACTTCTCCGTGTACCGAACTCCCCCAATACTTCAGTATCTGTATGCAGTAAATACTATGTGTTAAGCACTAGACATGCTCAGTGGTGACTACTAATCCAAGAATTTTCTAGTTTAAGCATAATTTCATAGATCATGCCATTACTATTCTTATTTCCTTTAACCTTTGCTTTTATCTCTGTTAACATTAATTTTATTATTTACCTCCGTTTTGGTAAGCATTATGTATTGATTTTCAATCTTTCAATTTTTTTTTTACTTTACACTATTTTCTTATGTGAATCGATTTCAAATTAACTTTTACTTTTATGATTTTTCATTACCTTAACTTTTACTCTTACTTAACTTTGGCTTTATAATTTTAGTTATATCGAATTCGTTATCTTTTCATTTAAAAATTTATACTGGTACTCGTATCTTTAGTAGTACCTTACTATTTTTATTTCTCGATTAATTTTTCAGTTATCTAACGTGTAATATTATTACAATTTTGTTTCGCTACTAATTCTTTATTTCACTTTAACTCTTTAACTAATTAACACATTAATATTTTTTCAAGGCTTTTAAGCTTTAAATGCAATGTAATACAGTTATTTTGGAACACTTTGCATACAAATCTTTATTTCATTTTTTTTTACATTTGAACATGTTCAAGTACTTATTTAGGACCTAGTATCTCTTTCTTTTTCCAAATTGAAAAATTAGGTGCCTTTTTATCGTTTTACTTTTTATTTAACTTTTCTTTCAGAAATACATTACTTAAGCATAAGTTTTCACTTAAAAACAATGTTATTACTTTTTTGACTTTAAATAGGAAATTAGTACTATTTATCTTGTTCATATAAAAACACATTTTAAGCCTCTTTTTCTTTACAAAAGTATAATTTAATACTCATTTATCATTTTATCCTTATATTATTTCTTTTTCATTTTTTTATTTATTAATCACAATTTTTGGAAAACATTATAGTTTTTTTTATCCCAACTTATTATTTTTTTTCAAACAAATTATTTTTCATTCAATTCAATTAACTCATACTGATTTATTCATTACGATACGCCTTTAGTAAAATATGAGAGGACTCTCAAAAAGGATATGCGGGATATGGACTCAAAGGTCCCACTGAGAGAGAAATGATCCCCAAGGGACCATTTCTCAAAAAACATTTCACTTTCACTTAAAACACTGAAGCTATGTAGATCAAAAATCCTACCCATAGTAAAGCAAGTCGCCATGACTTGCACCGCGGTATAAGGTGTCCTTATGGCTAGCCAATTATATCCTAAATAAGAATATATTTACCTGACTATTACTAAGGGCAAAACAATAAATTATATTCGAAGTAATTTTTAAACATTTAAAAATAATCTTTAGTTTCTTTCCTTTATTTCTTAATACAATAAGTTTTTGTCAAGCACACTCTTTTTTTGTGTGTTTTTGACTATTCGGTAGTCTTTTTTTCCTTTGTTTTACTTTATTTCACTTTATCTTTTTAAATCACTTTTGTGAATTATTTTTCAATAATTCACTCGGATACTTAAGACTTTTTAGTCTTTTATGCACTTTATGAATTATAGCCTTATAATCCACAATTTCTTTTATTCTTTTTGTGTAATCTTCTACGAATTATCTTTTAACAATTCAGTAATTAACTATTTTGATGATTTTTCTTTTTCTGTCCGAAATTTTAGTCATTCAGGTATACCAACTTTTATTCAATTGACGAATTATTTTATAATAAATCATTCTTTTAATAATTTTTATAAACTAATTTATTTCGATAAATCAGTCAAACATTTATTTTATAACTTTTTTTTGAACAATTACAAGTTATATTGATAAAATTTATTATTTTATTTTACACAAATGCAATAATTGACTTTTTCACTTTCTTTTTATACGAAAATAATTTTTTTATAAAATTTACCATCTTGTACTTATTTATCGAATTATTTCTCAATAATTCAATATTTTTAATTAGACATATTCAATGTTAAATCTCAAAAAAAAATTCTAATATTTCATATAATTTCTACAAAAATTTATATACACATTATTTTACAATTTCTCTCATTTTTACTCATTTTATAAATTGTTTCATAATAATTCATTATTCTTATTAGTTTCATATTTCATTAATTACTCTAAAAATATTCTCATAATTCATATAAATTTCACAAAAATTTATATATGCTTTATTTCACTACTATTATCATTTTCACTTATTACATGAATTAATTCACATTAATTCATCATATCCACTTTATACATATACTAATATTCAACTTAAGAATTTTATAATAATTTCTATAAATTTCCTAAGAATTCATGGATATTTTATTTTATGCTTTTTATCATTTTATGACATAATTAACAAGAATTCTCTATTTTTATCAATTATATCATTCAATAAATATTCCAAAAATATTCAAATAATTTTTAAAAATTCCATAAAAATTTATGGATATATTATTTCATATTTTCTACCATTTTCACTTATTTTTTGAATTATTTTACAATAATTAAATAATTTTCTTCCTTACATACACAATTAATAAACTTTAAAATTTCCAAATTAATTTTATAAATTCTTTAAAAATTCATGGACATAACTTATAACTTTTATGGTTATTTTGGGCTTATATATTAATTTCATACAAAAATAAATTTTATTCCTTCAATAAAAAATTCGGCACTCTCTCTTAATCAACCCTAACAATTTTTCTACTTCATTCTAAGCATTCAATTTACATTTTTCATGGTTCAATTTCATTTTTCTCACAATAATTTCTTTAATTAAGCAATTAAACAAAAATTTCCTTAATTATATAAAGGAAATTAATTCAAATAAATGGAAAATCAAAGGATTTTGTAGCCACTTATATTTTTCTCTTGCTTATGAGTGCCTAAGCTTCTTTTTTCTTACTTTTAGCCATGTCAACTCTTCTCTCTTCACTTTTCACCCTTGATTTTCCCTTGCTTCCTTTGCTTTAATCAAAGATTAAAGGCCATATATTTGAACTATAGAGATAGAATTTCACTTCTCATGTTAGGATTACATGAGATTTTAAGTGAAAAATTAAAGAAATGAGAGGGAGGCATTAGAGGTGGTGGTTCGGCTACCATAGAGAGGGGAAGAGAAAGCTGGAAAATTTTGGGATAATCTCAGATATTCCAGCCATTTATAGCTCTCTAAATGGGCTAAGGGTTGGGCCTAAAGAATTGCCTTAACCCATTTTAATTAAAGGGCCTATTTAGGTCTATTTAAAGTCTAATTTAATTTATCTTACTTCCTCACTTCAAATCACTCTAAAAATTATTTCATCATTTTCATCACATCAAAAATAGATAGTACGCAAATTTTTGGCTCAATCCGAGTTCGTTATTGGTCCGATTCAATCTTATCGGTCCGATTCGACAATTGCCGGTATCACCTAAAAATTTAATTCTCATCACCAAAATATTCTACATAAAAATTCATGTAGACATGAAAAATCTGGTAATTTTCAGGGTTGATTTGGTTTTAAAAATTTATACAAAATCAAGTCTCCTTTTCTATTAGAAAAATTGACTCGTTACCTTTTTCGTATTTTTTACTTTTGGAGGCTCATTTGACCTCAATTTTACTTTAAATTTCAATCTCGGAATCACTATGAACAATATTTTTCGATGGTCCAATAAAATATTTTTGATTTTCGGATGTCCTTTTGGACCCAAAAAGCACTATTCACTATCAGGAGGTACTGTTCACTGCTGACTCGGTATTGAGGTCATTACATTTCTTCCCTACTAAAAGAAGTTTTATCCTCGAAATTTACTTATATCAAAGAGTAGATGATACCATATAGTGGTCTTATCGAAATCTCGTTCACATTCAATGGTTCCAAAAACATCTTTGCTAATGGAATCCACTTACTATTAAGCTAACCAATCTTAATATCAAGAATCATTATCAGTCTCTTTTTCTAAGTCATATCACCCTATGTGCAGATTCCTTTTATATTTTAAATAAAATCAAAACTTGTCGACTTCTTTGCACTCATTTAAGTCTAACATAAAGAATTTGATATGTCCTTCCTGACAATATCTCGATAAGAGTCATATTCTACTAAAGAAAAGCACTTTCCACATCCATTATCACATTTATATACACTTTGCTATACCCATTCTTTCAATATCTAAATTATCCACTTTGACTAACCATCAGTCTAAGGGTGGATCACTATGCTAATATTGAGATTATTACCAATCTCCTATATAACATCTTTCCTCTTTGATGGTCTGACAATCCGATAATAGATTCTCTAATCACATTGTCCCATTTTTCAAATAAATATCATTATAAGTCGAAGCAATTCCTGAAGGAATTTAATGCTTTGCTTCTATGTGTTGACACATTAAACATTTACTTATAACATCTGTCATATCACACTTTCAATCCGGTACATCTGATGACTTCCAGTAGTGTAAGGTATTACTATCTCGGTGGGTTTCAGTAAGAATCTTTCAATTTAGTCACAATTACTAAAATATCACATTACCAAATACAAATTCTTATGCTGAGGGTTTCAGTCACTTTGTTAACCTTTTTATAGTACTCGGATAAATTCAGGAACTCCATATTTAACCAGATGTCACATTCACTAAACTGAGCATATAGTCACTTTTCTTTTAATTCTTGCAGAAAAAATTTCAAATACTGATCATACTATTTTTGGGTATCTCGGAACATATTAGATGGTTAGTACATAAATCCTCTAGCATGGATCTAACTAAAGGTGGAAGACTTTTTCTATCAATTCACAAAGGCGAGCAGTGCGTTGACAACTCCATTTGATATGACCAATAACTCATAATGGCCACATCAAATACGGAAAACAATCTTGAGTACACTATTTCTTGTCTTACTATTAGGTCGTCCTTATGCTCATCATATCTCCTGTCAATTTTTTTCCATATCAAGTGGGGCCTATACATGTGATATAATGCAGTTTAGATGCTATCAAACAATGTGAAATGCTATGCAATGAATGTATGATTTCATGTATGCAATAGAATATTATCACGTATTCTCATATAATGCAGATATCATAGCCCATCCCAATACTATGAAATATGCAATCAAATCCCCACGCCTATAAAGGAATCACTGACAGGTATATAGAGCATCTTAAACGACCTCATTTATAATCTTAATGATTTTCTCGTTAACATTCTTAAATCATGACAATCCAATCCTGCACAATTTAGCTATACTCAATATATATATCCCTCTTTAATTTTCTGACACATTCTTTATTTTGTCCTTCTTTAGACTGTTTCTCAACCATATAGACACTTAAACTGTCACATTTATACTTAATTTCAATCAACTCTTCTTTTCCTTACTTTGACCTCCATGAGATCTCAAGCAGTAACACTTCCATTCTTACTCACTGCCATCTCTACTGCACAAAATCAATCCTTTCAAACCTGACAATCTCAGTCAAATGTCAAACTTTTCACTTTAAAACAGGTAGGGGAGCACGTACACGTCAGACTAGTTAACACCTATTAACTTATAATTGGCATGTATATATAGACAAAACCTATCGCTTAACCTTCTCCCACTCCGATCTTAGAACCGCTTAAACCTTTGCTCTGATATCACTAAGTGTAACACCCTTAACAGAATAGTTTCTTTTTGCTCCAAGTAACCGTTAAACGGTAATTTTTTTTAAGCTACAATCACTGCCAAACAACTTTGATACAGTTTAATATTACTATATTATTTACAAAATTTCGACAGCACAACGACTAGAATTTATTAGCCTCTTGAAAAATTAAAACAATCCATACAGCCTCTCAGAGGCACAACAAATCATATCAGATAACAATATTAATTTTACATAGTCAATCACATATCAATAATAGCCATTTCACATCACTTACCGACACTTATCTATCGGCAGACATAATAATATTTATCATTTAACAAAAACTAACTTGAATACAGTTAAACTCTTTACTTTCACTATCTAAGTATATACATGCCACAAATTCAAGCAACAAAATTACAACTAACTTTTCTTCATCTTCGAATTCTGCTTCTTCGTGCACCGAACTCCCCCAATACTTCAGTAATTGCATGCAGTAAATACTATGTGCTGAGCACTAGACATGCTTAGTGATGACTACTAATCCGAGAATTTCCCAGTTTAAGCATAATTTCATAGATCATGCCATTACTATTCTTATTTCATTTAACCTTTGCTTTTATCTCTGTTAACATTAATTTTATTATTTACCTCCATTTTTGTAAGCATTATGTGTTGATTTTCAATCTTTCAATTTTTTTTTTTACTTTACACTATTTCCTTATGTGAATCGATTTCAAATTAACTTTTACTTTTACAATTTTTCATTACCTTAACTTTTACTTTTACTTAACTTTGGCTTTATAATTTTAGTTACATTGAATTCGTTATCTTTTCATTTAACAATTTATACTAGTGCTCATATCTTTAGTAGTACCTTACTATTTTTATTTCTCGATTAATTTTTCAGTTATCTAACATGTAATATTATTACAATTTTTTTCTCTACTAATTCTTTATTTTACTTTAACTCTTTAACTAATTAACACATTAATATTTTTCAAGGTTTTTAAGCTTTAAATGCAATGTAATACAGTTATTTTGAAACACTTTGCATATAGATCTTTATTTTATTTTTTTTTTTACATTTGAGCATGTTCAAGTACTTATTTAGGACCTAATATCTCTTTCTTTTTCTAAATTGAACAATTAGGTGCCTTTTTTATCGTTTTACTTTTTATTTAACTTTTCTTTCAGAAATACATTACTTAAGCATAAGTTTTCACTTAAGAACAATGTTATTACCGTTTTGACTTTAAATAGAAAATTAGTACTATTTATCTTGTTCATGTAAAAACACATTTTAAGCTCCTTTTCTATATAAAAGTATAATTTAATACTCATTTATCATTTTATCCTTATGTAATATTTCTTTTTCATTTATTAATCACAATTTTTGGAAAACATTATAGTTTTTTTGATCCCAACTTATTATTTTCTTTCAAATAAATTATTTTTCATTCAATTCAATTAACTCATACTGATTCATTCATTACGATAC
>JBBPFJ010000032.1:817933-953771 GCA_037975025.1 Excoecaria agallocha | reverse complement strand
ATTTTTTATTAAGATTATTTCTTTAATTTTGCAGAAATTTTACTTTATAAAGTTACCAAAAAATCCTAAACTTAGAGAAGGAAAACCTGAGAACCAATACCATGCAATTGTATTTACATATGGAAGTGCAGTTCAGACGATTCATATGAATCAAGTAAATACTTGCTTTCTTATCTAGTTGAGATGATCTTCTTGAAATAGTATATTTTGAATGCAAGTTGAAGATTGTCATTGGTATCTGTAGTGTTTTTTTTTTTTTTTTGAAACTAAATATGGCTTAAATTTATTGAATTGGGGTTGCATATTTGACTTTTTTGGAAAATAAACGTTGGTGGATTGCTGGCTGGAATTGTAGTTCTTAGGTGTAGCTGCAGTAAAATTCAAAAAGAAAAATAGGTGGAAGAAAAATATTAAGAGAAAAGGGATTCATTTCCCAATTTGGAAAATGCAAAATTTGCTTGCTGATATGTTGCAGGATCCTTGTGTCTCATTCATATAATGGTTCCTTGTTCATGGTTGTCTTGGAACCGTTGTTTGAAGAATTCTCTGGTTGAAGTGCAAAATTGAAAGATATTGTTGACTTTATATTTTGCTAGTTTGGTCATATTATTGTCAAATTATTCATGGTTGTTATCTTTTGATCTTTTTTTTTTTTTTTGCCTTTTCCAATAGTTCTGCAACAATTTTAATTGATAGATTAAGACTGAGGATTGTAAACTATTGCCCCATCCTCTAAATCCTAAGCTGAATATATATTCAAGCATAATATACTCAAGAAGACATATAATGCCAGTTTAAACTAGCCAATAGATTTATAGAAGTAACAAAAGAACCATGTTTAGCCACTAATAGTTGTTTCAAGATGTGGATGTTGTAGAAGTTGTATAAGTTGACTCAAAAAGACAAGTTGTATAAGTTGCATTTATTAGTCAGATATTGCAGATGTATTACATTTAACTTAATGAATATAATACCCCACCTATTCTTAAACTCATTTAACATAACACGACTTTTATCCATTTCAAGCCTAACTACAATCACTGCCTTTCACTATGCCTACTCTAAATCTAGATGGCACTACATGTACCCAACTATATTTAAGGTCATCTTTTCCTAGAAATGTGAACAAACACAAAATGGAAGTAGTTTATTACTTCTAGAAATATTATTTTCTTATACATATATATTTATTATATATGTCATGAACCTGTAAAATATTTTTAAATATTTTATTTTCTTCATGTAATGTATTTAATAACTTTAAACAGTTCTATGTATTGGGTACTCTGCATTAAACATGTATATCTAAATTCCATTTTTAAATACTCGTATCCAATTTTATATTTTCTTTGAAATATTAATGACTTTAATTAATACAATTTTATCTTATTTCATTGGTGAACTATATTCAGCTGTTGTGTAGTTTATAATATCGATCAAATTATATTGCTACACAAAAGAAAATATAGTTTTGGAAAAAGTGAAGTGTTTTTGTTTGTGTATTCAGTTGTGTCCATCAAGTATTGCAAGTAGCTTGTTGATAAATCTTGAAATACAAAGCATAAATAAAATGTCCACTATTTTTTAAATCTATCATAGTTCACACGATACTATAGAAATAAAAAAAAAATATATTGTTTTGATCAGTGTTCATTAAATAGCATAATTTAGCATAAAGACCAAAACTAGATAATTGGGAAACAATGATGTTTAGAGCCTCTATATTATTTTGTTTACTCTGGATTTTATGCAATTCAAAAAAGCATAAATATTAGAACTTTGTAATTGTATATTCTGAAAGAATAAATATTAAAACTTTGTAATTGTATCCCTGATGTATAGTGTGGCCTTTCCAGGTTTTTTTGTTTGAAGTTACTGATTTTCACCAAGAGTGATCTCAAGGAAGTGATGAGAGATTTAGCTAATTACAAGGTTTGTGATTGGTTGATCTTAATTACTTATCATTTATATAACAATTGATTTGTATTGATATTTTGACAACATGCCATTCACCACTTCTTTAGAAGGTAATTTCAAATTACGTATGAAAAGCTTTCATATCATCTCAAATATTGCTTAGATTAATGTACGTATGAGAAAGGCAAATATTGATCTTAGCTAATTATTAAATAATTATTAAAAATATATAATATTTTTAGTGATGAAATAGTGACGGTTAATTTCGTCATGAATTTTTCTAGTAGTGGGCAAATTTACCGACGAAAATATAATTACCGTTGTTAAATTTGCCTACGGAATTTATAATTCAGTCAAAAATTTGCCTACGGAATAATTATTTTCGTCGGTAATTTATAATATTATCGATAAATATGATGAATGAAGATATTTTTCAATCTGCACCTCCTAAAGAAATTAGTGACGGTCAGTATTTTTCATTGGTAAATTTATCGATGGAAAAATTTTCCATCGGTAAAAGTGCCTACAACCAGTTCTCCTTTGCCATTTTTCGTCACTAAATTTCGTCGGTAATTTGATTTTCCTATGAAAATTTTTTCAATTCCGTCAAAATTTTCATTGGGAAAATGAATTTTTCTTATAGTGAATGAAATATTAGAAAGAACATTAGGATCTTATCAAGCATATATACATATATGAAAATAGAAAAATAAGAAGAGCAGTTAAAAGAGGATTATGTTGTTCAATTTTAGCTGAACCAACACATTGGAAATGTTATGATAGAAATAAAAAATATAATAAATATAAAATATCAAAAAAAAATTATAAATCAAAGTTTAAAAAATTATATAAAAGAAAGTTTAAACCTTTTAAGAAGAATAAATTTATTAAAGGAAGATATTTCAGAAAAAATCGAAGATATAATAAGAAAAATTCTAAAGAATTTACTTGTTGGATATGTAAAGAAAAAGAGCACTATGTAAATGAATGTCCTAAATGAAGAAATCAAGAAAATTATAAGGCATATAGAATATATGAAGACATGATAAAATCAACTTGTGAATCAATAGAGTATAGTAAAATATCTGAAAATGAGAGTATATATGAAATAAATTCTCAATATGATTTAGATATTTTAGATAACTATTGCTCAGAATTAGAAAATAAATCGGGATCAGACTTTGAATAAAATTCAGAAATAGAAATTGAAGAAGAATGAGTATAGATAATGAAGATCACGAAATTATAGATAATAATAATATTTTTAGTTATAATAAAACATTTGATAAAGAAAAATTTGATCAATTAAATAATCATAGATTAAGTATTAAAGAATAAGATATATTTAAAAGAAAATGGTTTAATAGATTATATAAAATAGTCTATATTGTTAAGCATTATGAGTTAGCTATAGATATATATCAAGCTAAAGAAAATATAATAATACTATTAATTAATAAGGATGAAATAAATAAAGGTTTATCTAAATTATCAGATAAAAATAGATATAAAAATTTATATTTAGAAGCAATATAAATAATAATCAAAGCACATTTTGGACAAGGAATAGATATTCCTATTCAATTATTTTGTATAAACGATAGAATATTAAATGATCTAATAGATGCCCTATTAGGAGCAGTATCAGAAAATTTAGTATATCAAAAGTTAAAATTTACAATAATACCTGACTTTTTAATAAGTTTACAAGATAAAAATATAGATCAAACCCTCAATTTATATCATAAATTATATAGAATTGAAATGACAAGTGGACAAAAGTATTTTTAGTAACTTGTAGAACAATATATGCATTTACTACCAGTCATCATAAAAAATTACAAATGAATAATATACGGTTACAAGATGACATAGATGATACATTCTCTGATTTAGTTGAGTATATACCACTAAGACAACTAACTCTATCTAGTATGATAATTCTAGTTGAATTAACAATGGATTTAAGGCAAAGAAATAAGAATATAGGAATTACATTGAGAATACAACATGTAGGAGAAAGATTATTAATATCTTTTGGAGAAAGTTCTAAAGAAAATATACATAAAGAAAACAAATCATTACTAATTGATGAACAAGGAAAGATACATACTTGATCTAGAAGTAGCATTGATTTAAGATCATCTTTAAAAGCAAAACAATATTATATAGAATTTGAATTAGATATTGGAGGAGAATGAAAACTATTAAAAACATTAAGAGATACAGGAGCGGCAAAGAGCCATATAAATGAAATTAGTCTTTTCATTTATGCAATATAGTTTAGATGAAGATTATGAATTTTTAGATTATTCAGGAAAAAAAGATACAATTAATAAATATATAAAAATACATTTAACTTTAACAGATATACGAGAAAAATAGTAATAATACCAATGAAAATAAATATGGACACAATATCATCCACTAAAATACCAATTTTATTGGAATTAGATTTTTTGGAAAATATAACCCCATATAATATTATCGATGAAAATATCACCTTTAAATATAATGAAAATCAATACAAAATTGCAAGGATTAGAGACTAGCCCATATAGTATTTATATAAACATAGAAATACTTTACAAAGATTATCATACAACTTCATATCATGCTTTCATAGATTCAAGATCTGCAATAACGTTAGCATAACCATATATTTTTCTAGAAAACTTATGAAAGAAAACCAATAATTATAAAATAGGAATTGATATAACTAGCAACACTACTAAATATGATTTAGTAACTAAAAAGGTAGTAATCAAAGTACGGTCTAATATGCTTCAAATGCCTAACATTTTTCAATCTACAAATCATGGATGTGATATTTTATTAGGAAGTGATTGGTTAACAAATTATTATCCTTTGAGTATTGGATCCCAATATATTCAATTAAAGAATCCTTGCAAGCATAGAATTATTTGTCCAAGAATTAATTCAACTTTTAAATGGAAATCTTCACCTTTCATCTCTTAAAGAAATAAGAGAATATAGAAAAAAAAACCCATAAGAAAATGTAACACCAATAATCAAATTATAGAAAATTGTACAACTTCCGAAGAAATTATCTTCTTATTAGATAAATGTATAGGAACAAATCCTATAGAAAAATGGAATATATGCACTAACAAAGTTAAAACATAAAATACCTATAAGAAGTAAAAGGATGTTTTATAGTAAAAAAGATGAGGAGGAATTTGATATACATATAAAATAATTATTAGAAAAATAACTGATTAGACTAAGTAAAAGTTCATATAGTAGTCCAGCCTATATGATTAGGAATCATGCAGAAATAAAAAAAAAAAAAACTAGAATGGTGATAAATTATAAGAAACTTAAAGTAGCAATAGAATTTGATGGTTATTTAATACCCAATAAAGAAATTTTGATAAATAGCATAAAAGAAAAAACATAGTATTCAAAGTTTGATTGTAAATCAGGATTTTGGCATATAAAAATGCATCCAAAAATTAGAAAATATACAACATTTAGTACACCGAGAGGACATTACGAATGGTTAGTAATGCCATTTGGAATCTGTAATGCCCCTCAATTATTTCAAAGAAAAATAGACAATATGTTTAAAGATTTAAGACATTTTCATTTAGTTTTATATCGATGAAATACTAATTTTTAGTGAAAAATTAGAATAACATTATAAACATATAAAACAATTCTTATTAAGATGTATCAAATATGGACTTATATTGTCAAAATAAACATTAGATATTGCAAAATGAAATATAAATTTTTTAGGATTCACTTTATCAAAAGGCGAAATTGAATTACAATCACATATTGCGAAATCTTTATTAAAATTTTCAGATCAACTAAAAAGTAGAAAGATGGTCCAACAATTTTTAGGACACGTCACATATGCAAGTAACTTTATACAAGTGTGCTAAAAATAGAAAAGTATTACAGGACAAATTAAAAGGAGATAAGCCTTGGATATGGACAAATGCTGATATGAAAGCAGTAAAAGAAATAAAGGAATATTGTAAACAATTATCAAAGCTATCCTTGCCAAAAGAAAATAAAGAACTATTATTAGAAACATATGCCTCAAATGACTAGTGGGGAGCAATCTTAAAAAGTAAAGATGGAAAGAAAATCTATGGATATGCTTTAGGAACATTTAAAAATTCCAAAAGAAATTATCATAGCAATGAAAAAGAACTATTGGTAGTAAAATATGCTATGAAAAAATTTGAATTAGTTTTATTACCAAAAAGATTTACAATTAAAACAGAGAAAACTCAGATAAAGTCTTTTATTACAAAAAATTATTATGATAAATTAGCTCAAAGAAGAAAAATGGGATGGCAAGAATATTTTACCAACTTTAATTTTGATATTGAGTATATTCTAGAAAAAAATAATGTATTGGCAGATCTGTTAAGCAGACCAATATCTAAAGAAGAAAATTAACCATTTTATTGCAGGAATATAATAGAGAGTAATGCAAAAAGAGTTTCTAAACTCGCTGCAGAGAAAAGTAAAGTAATTGAATCTATAAAAAAGGCTATATCTTGTATTCTTGAAATAGATAACAAGATTAGTCAAATATCAACGAATCATGCACAGATTCTTCGTCATCAAAAGGAATCTAAGGAAAAATGCACTAGTTCACAAAAAAAAATGACTATTCTTGGTACAACAACTAAGAAAGAAATAGAGCAAGAAATATTGAGAAATATGGTGATTAGATATTTTGTTCAATTTTTGGATAGTCTGAAATCATCTTAGGAAGTAACTTTGAGAAATTTGGGATCTATTTCAATTGGAAATATTAATTCTTAATTGATAACTCCTAAAGATATTTCATTATCATCCCAACAATGGAAGGATGATGAGAGATCTCATCTAAAAAATACAGAAATTCGAAAGCAATGGGAAGCAAACCATTTTAAAGCTCTGTAATATCTAGTAAAGGTTACTAATATGATCGAAATCAACACTATTCTGATTAATGGAACCTATAATAAAGCAATTATTAGAAAATGAGCAGAACCAAAAATGGTCCAAAAACTCTATTGTTTTGGAATTATTCATACCATCTATCTTGGAGATCATTTGAAAGAAATTCAGCATCTATCAGTAACCATTAAGTCTCAAATTGAGTTTTTTAATGGAATTACTAAATTAAATAAAATTTATATCCATGTTTTCATCATTATTCCTGAATGGGATGATGTTAAAAATATGGAAATTTCCATAAAAACTTTCATTAAAATGGGCACTGTAATGACTATACTAGATAAACCAGATTACCGTTACTAATCACATACATTAATTCTATCGATGTTATGACTTATCTGTTAATGATGCATATATGAACATACATACATTCATTATATGCATATCATACATGATCATGGACTTATACTTTCACTTGCTGTTGAGCATTCCTTACATAACTTTATAATTACATGCCTTTACATATGCAAATACATCAGCTATAACTAAAAGAGATACAAAATGAATCTCCCACATTACACTACAAGAAAATTTGGAAATAGCAACGGAAATTAGCAACCGAATTTGGTGAATTTCCGTTGGTAATCAAAATTAGCAACCGAAAATAGCAACGAAAAATTCGGTTGCAATTTTGGCAGTTGGTAAATTTAGCAACCGAATACTTTTCGTTGGTAATTTAGCAACGGTATTATATTCGGTTGCTAAATTTACCAACCAATATCCGTTGCTATTTTTGGTTGCTAATTTTTATTAGCAACGGAAACTAAATTCCGTTGCTATATCTAACCAATGTACATTTCGGTTAATTGGTCAACATTACCAACCGAATTCAATTTCCGTTGGTAAATTTACCAACCGAATTACTATTCCGTTGCTAAATTTAGCAACAAAATAGTAATTCAGTTGGTAAATTTAGCAACCGAATTGTAAATTTAGCAACGGAAAATGAATTCGGTTGCTAAATAAAAACTATTGATAAAATTATAAATTGTAAAATTATGCTAGTTTTGTTAGATTGGCATAATATTTTAGTTAAATCAAATTATTTATTTATAAATAAATATAATTCAAATTCATCATGAAAAAGAGAATATTGTTTGATAATATAATATTAAGATTGTAATGCACAAAAATATAAATCCTGAAAATATATTATATTACTGTAAAGTAAAATTCTATGAAAACCATAATAAAAACAACATAAAATCAGTATCAATAACAATCTAAAAATAAAAGTCTAAGCTAAGTAGCTGGTGGAGGTGAAGAACGATTTGACTGCTGGGCACCCCTGGTTTCCAAATCTTTTACTCGATTCTTTAGTTGGGTTACAGTATCCATCAATATGGTGACTGCGGTCTCTAGCTAAATGACTTTCTGAGAAGATTCGCGTCGCTTACTACAAGCAGCTATAGATGATGTAGAGGAATTCGAATGTGAAGTATTTGCAATTAAACCTAAACCAAAAATCCTCCCACGGTTATTCTTACCACCAACTACTTGAAGAAAAATATGACTCTCATCAACACTTTCAGAGCTCTCCCGCTGTTGAATAAGAGTCTCTTGTATTTGCTCCTATCATTACAATAATTAAAATTAATTAGCTATATTATTATAAAATAATTAATATTGATATATAAATTTAACATACATTGAGTTGTCTACAACGGGTATTGACGAATGTCTGACCATCATGCTTCTTTGTGTGAGTGTGCATAAAAACTTCAGGATATGTAGGCTTTCTACCCATAATTATTTCCTGTATAACAAGCAATAATCAATAATAGTCAAAATACCACTGTTCATTATACAATAAGGGAAAAAAATTTCACAATTACAACTAAAAAATAGAATAAAGAGTAATGTAGCATTCAGATTTACAAGCAAGAAACAGATTGTAGCTAAAAGGTATAGGAAAATTAGCCTTTTACTACAGCAATAACTTGAGTTTTGAAAGAACACAAAAAGAAATAATTTAAACGAAAGGCAGATGAAGGACAAAAACAAACACATATAAGAGTTTAATTCATCTTCTTGAAAAACACACCATAAAAGAAATAGTCCTACTAGATACATAAACATTTTATCACCAATGATCCAACAAGTAAATTTCTAAAATGCTCAGGTTTTCCCTGAGTTGCTGGGACATTATGCAATACATTAAAGAATTTTGGATCCACATCAGAAGCTGTTTCAAAATAAAAGCACCTACAGAATCAAATTGACATAAAATGTTATGCCGTTTGTTATGGAGGTGTAGCAAAAAGCCAGGCAACACAATCATTTTGTCAAATAAATAACCAGTCTCTTAAGGGTTTTTGAGATGTACACACACAAACACATCTAGTTCTGAAAATAAAAAAAAAGGAAAAGAGTAAATTGTAAAAGGATCATACTGCATTCACAAGTTCCATCACTTCAATGGAAGTGGCCAAGAATACCTTCCAACTGAAAGAGGATTGACCAATTCTAAGCAATATAATAAATTGACATGCATGGCTCCATGTTTATACCATAATTACATGCAAAGAATAAAGATTTACCTAGCTTTTTCTGCTGCTTTAAATTTATGTTTTGCAAGGTGGTCAAGAAATACAAAATTTTTTGTCTACTATTCATAGTGTACACACACACACACACACCCAAATCCATATACACTACTGATATACTGTCACATTGTTATTAAAGCTGCAAGGAGCTGGAGGGGCTTAAGGCCTTGGATATAGGAAAAGCTTAAAAAATGATAAAGGTTACTCATAGAAAGAAAACAAATAAAATCACCCATGTTTTGTTCCAATGAATTGCATGGGCCACAAGTGGTAGTCAACTATGCAGTACTTGAGTTCTAACCTCTAAACCTCAAACTAAAACAAATTGTCTTTTCAAGTTCCAGGTCAATCAAAGTTAGAAAAGCAAAGTAGGAAATTTTATCTATTTTCCAAATTCAGCAGCTTCAATTTGCATTTAGTAGCTAAAATTAGCAGCAAACCACCCACATTCAGCCATCCATTAGAGCTGAGCAACAGTGGAAAACAAATAGCACATTCAGCCATCCAATAATTATACATTTATAGAATAAAATGTAAGCATAAAAGTCAGAGACTTACCAGTTTAGACGCATGCTCGTGATGGCTCAAAGTTCCTCCAGTGTGCACGGCTAGACTCTCACCATCTGAGCCTCCCCGCCTATTTGAAGAATTCCTATCTGAACTGGCAATTGCTTCGGGTGTTGCCCAGTATTGCTGCCAACGATTCCATATTTCTTTAGAAATAAAATTAGGTCGTTGACCACCCTTGTGTAAATTACATAGAAATTCTTTATATCGTTGGCGGACACGCTTTTCCCAAACTCCATAAATGACATCATTAAATTTTGAATCCCAGAAAAATGCTTTCTGAAAAAAAATAACATAAATATTGCAAAGTACAATAGATAATGCATTAATGTATGAAGCTAATTATTTTAAAACAGAAAATGTTATTTATTTTTTGCACCTCAAACTCCTGATAATAAAAATCCTTTGTCTGCAGAGAAATATTTTTCCAAACATAACCCTCAATTTCTATCTTCTCCTTGAATGTGGATCTGATTTTTCTTCAACAAATACCTGATGGAATAAACCTGTTAATATGAACAAAATCAATATCAAATTAGATATCCATACTATTAGTATAAGTTTATGTTTTAATCTTGCAATACAAATTTTTTTATAATTAAACTCACATATCATTGATAATCTTAATGTAAATTCTTCCATCAACTCCCTTTGCACCAGGCTGGAGTCCTTCATCCTCAATATTGAAACCTGGTACTTGTGTAGGCATAGATTCAGGGTTTGGGATCGGAATAAATGCATTTACATGGTCAGCAGATATATTTGGGTTGTTGGATGCTGAATCACTTGGTTGATTAGGAGAGTCATCGCGGTTTGTTGGTGAAGGTGATGCCTCATATTGTTGGTTAGGGTGGACTTGTCCAATATTGTCTTCATTAGATGTTAGTCTGAATCTTGGCGGTAGCAATGACTTTCTTTTGAGTGGCATAATTTAAACCTGAAATTCAAAGATATTGAATACACTTCTTCAAATCGAATTATATAATTATATTAAAGAATATGTAACATTAGTACATCATTGCAATAATAAAACATTTTGGTTTTGAGATAATAAAACATACATAATTTAATTGCTATCATCACTTAATTGCACATCAAAATCATCCTCTGTTTCTGAATATTCAGAATTAAAGTCAGACTCATCTTCAGAATTCTGTCCATCTATGGATTCCTCATCATCTCCAGATAAAATTTCCACAAATTCATTACTTGGATGATTTAACATTTCATTATCGAAACATGCATTTATTTCATGTGCATCCAGTTCTTCTTCCTGAAATGCTTCACTTTCTTTTGTCTTGCTTTCTCCATTTGCTTGTCCATCAAAAATCCCTCTTGGTTTAACTTTGCAAACGGCTAACCAATCTGACTTATCCCTTCTTAAGCTGGGATAAGGGACATAATACACCTGGATCGCTTGCATTGCTAACACAAATGGTTCAAATTGCTTAAATCTTCTCCGTTGGTTGATTTCAGTGAGATTATATCAGCTATGTACTTTTGTTCCGACGTTAGGAGTTGGATCAAACCACTCACACTTAAAAAGTATACACCATTTTATCGGCAATGCAGGATATTCTATTTCAAGTATCTCAATAATTTTGCCAAAATAATCTATCAGTTCCCCTTGTATGCAAACCCTACTGTTTACTGTTGCCATGCTATGTCCATGCTTTTCTATATGAAATTTATATCCATTAACGAAATAGACAGGATATGATTTAACAGTTCACAATGGCCCTTTAGCAAGATCACATATGAGCTTGTTTTCTATTCTATTTTCTAAAGCCTACATAAAAAAAAAATCAATACATATAATATTTTGTAAGTTTTACAGTAATGGCAACAAGCATTCAATTTTATTGCACTCTAACGACTTACATAATTTGCAAACCAACGTGGAAAGTTTTTATCCACTTCTTTATTGATGTCATGTTGTGAGTTTCCTGGCATTAGCTCGCTTAACAACCCTTCGTATTCACTAAAAACATTATATGTTAGTCTTAGCTATAAACTCCAATCATCTAGAAAAATAATTTAGCCAATTTCAACTATAACATAAACTTACTGCACAAAAGGTCGAATTTCTTGGCAATTCAATAAAATGTAACCATGTGCAGCCTCCATTTCTTTGTCTGTTAACATTCTTCTTGTTGAGTGTCCATGTGTTCGGCCAGGATATTTGAAAATAGATAAGTTATCATCACCAATTCGCTCACACCCATCGTCATTACGAGGAACTTTTCTTTCTCGAGTGATCACATGAGGCTCAAAATAATGTGAACAAAATGTACTTATTTCCTCCACTAAATACGCATTGCATATAGAGCCTTCAACTCTAGCCTTATTTTTAATATTTTTCTTCAAGTGATGCAAATTCCTACATTATAATTAGGGTAATTATATTAACTAATTTGGTGTAGAACTATAAAAGTTTTAGCAAGTTTTGATATAAAAGTAAAATTACCTCTCGAATGGATACATCCATCGATATTGAACTGGACCAGCAAGTTTTACCTCGTGTACTAAATGTACAGGTAGATGCTCCATACAATCAAAGAAACTTGGTGGAAAAATAGTCTCTAATTTGCACAAGATAACCGGAATGTCCCTTTCTAATCTTTCCATATCAGACAACTGTAATTCAGAAGCTATTAAGGTTTTGAAAAACAAACTTAATTCCGTTATAGCTTTCCAAACATTATTCGGTAAGAGCTCTCGAAATGCAATTGGAATGCGCCTCTGCATAAATACATGACAATCATGACTTTTCATTCCAAATAATTTGTACTTCTTCATATCAACACACCTTGCCAAGTTTGAAACATATCCATCTGGAAACTTTAGGCTTCTCATCCATTCACACAAAGTTTGCTTTTGTTTTTTTATCCAAAGTGTAACATGCTTTTGGATATTTTCCTATATTTGGATCTTTATCTAACTCGCTTCTTCTACAGAAAATTTTCAAATCAGCTCTTGATTTTGCATTATCCTTGGTCCTTCCTTCGATGTTCATGATTGTGTTGAAAAGATTGTCAAAAATATTTTTTTCAATATGTATAACATCTAGATTGTGTCGTATCAAATTAGTTCTCCAATATGGCAAATCCCAAAATATACTCCGTTTTCTCCACCCGAAGTTTTGACTTATGTTACTATTAACCTCTTCACTTTCAAGTTCTGTAACTTTTAGTAACCCTAACTGATCAATCTCCCGCAATATATCATCACCAGATTTATTAAGGGGAGGAGGTGTTTGTACAATCCTGTTCTTAATGAATTTTTGTTTATTGCGTCTGAATGGATGATCTAGAGGAAGAAATTTTTTATGATTGTCAAACCATGATGTTTTGCCCCCGTTAGGAAGATGAAATGCATCAGAATCATTGCCACAGTAAGGGCAAGCCAATTTCCCTGCTGTGCTCCATCCAGACAACTTAGCATATGCAGGAAAATCACTAATAGTCCACATCAAACCTGCTTTCATCTTAAAATTTTGTTTAAGAGACACATCATATGTTTCAACCCCGAATTCCCAAAGATGATTCAATTCAGCTATCAATGGTTGCAAAAACACATCAATTTTATGCTTTGGATTTTTAGGCCCTGGTACAATGACCGTCAAGAACATGTATGCCTTGTCCATACACATCCATGGCGGTAAATTATATGGAGTAATTATGATTGGCCATGATGAATATTGTTGGCCCGATTGACCAAAAGGTTGAAAGCCATCTGTCGATAATCCCAACCTGACATTTCGACTTTCTGCTGCAAACTCAGTATGTGTGTCATTGAAATGTTTCCATGCGAGCCCATCCGATGGATGGGTCATACTTTCATGATTCTGTTCATGTTCATTATGCCATCTCATGTGGGCTGCAGTAACATCAGAGGCATACAGTCTTTGAAGTCTTGGAGTTAGCGAAAAATAATACATCCGCTTCCAAGGAACTAGTTTTTGCTTTCTAGTACGCATTCTTGGTTTGAACCTAGGTTGACTACAGTATTTGCACTCTTCTAATTCCACATCTTCTCCCCAAAACAACATACATTCCAATCTGCAACAATCTATTCGTTCAACGGGCAAACCAAGACCCCGAATAAGCTTCTTTACTTCATAAAAATTCTCAACCATTTTATGATCAGGAGGCAATGAATCATTGTACCAGGTAAGAATTTTATCTAAACTTTGTTCAGAAATATGACCTTCAGACTTTATGTTCAATATTCGGGCAATGGCAGACAGTTGAGTCATTTTTTCACAGTTTGGCCATAATTCTTGGTCAGCTGACTCTAATAAGTCAAAAAATCTTTTTGCAAATGGGTTTGGTTCCTCTTCACTATTCTGCATATTTTCTTCAAAGGAATAACCAGCTGCATCATAAACCATTTGTGAGTAAATATTTTCATTTGCATCCACATTATTTTGTCGAATACCAACTCCCCCTGCAAATCCATCTATATTTACTGCTGACGATGCTTGATTACCCCTTGAGCTGCTACAAATTATTGGCTCCCCATGTCGTGTCCATTGGAAATAATTTGGAACAAACCCTTTTTTTAACAAATGTAGATGCACTTCTTCAGTAGGGAGGAAACAAATATGTTTGCACTTTTTACATGGACATCTGATTTTTGGACCATCCATATATGCAGACTGCAAACTTGCATATTCAATGAATGATTGAACTCCCTCAGCAAACTCAATATTAATGAGACCATCTGGCATTAATCGCCTATACAACCAAGATCTATCAACATTACTCATGTTTGCGTAACTGTTATTCAAATAAGGTAATTTCATAATTAGATTTATGGGTTAAATAAATAGGAAAGTTTTATCAATGTTTGCAATTCAGAATTACCATGAAAAAAGCATCATGACATAAAATTAACGTGCATCAAGGTACGTGGCACTCAACCATGATAACCGAGTTATCCTTTGGAAACCAGTAGCCCGCAGGTCGAATCGTTTCAGCCTATATACCTTGATACAACAGTGACACAAAAGAAGTATTTTATGTTATTTTATAATGGATTTTCAGCAAACCCAAATATGCAATTATATATTTGGATCCTACTCCTAACATAGGTATAAAACAATTCAGAATTACCATGAAAAAAGCATCATGACATAAAATTAACGTGCATCAAGGTACGTGGCACTTAACCATGATAACCGAGTTATCCTTTGGAAACCAGTAGCCCGCAGGTCGAATCGTTTCAGCCTATATACCTTGATACAACAGTGACACAAAAGAAGTATTTTATGTTATTTTATAATGGATTTTCAGCAAACCCAAATATGCAATTATATATTTGGATCCTACTCCTAACATAGGTACAAAACAATTCAGAATTACCATGAAAAAAGCATCATGACATAAAATTAACGTACATCAAGGTACGTGGCACTCAACCATGATAACCGAGTTATCCTTTGGAAACCAGTAGCCCGCAGGTCGAATTGTTTCAGCCTATATACCTTGATACAATAGTGACACAAAAGAAGTATTTTATGTTATTTTATAATGGATTTTCAGCAAACCCAAATATGCAATTATATATTTGGATCCTACTCCTAACATAGGTACAAAACAATTCAGAATTACCATGAAAAAAGCATCATGACATAAAATTAACGTGCATCAAGGTACGTGGCACTCAACCATGATAACCGAGTTATCCTTTGGAAACCAGTAGCCCACAGGTCGAATCGTTTCAGCCTATATACCTTGATACAACAATGATAAAACTGTCAAAGTAAAATAACTCAAAACCTGACAGCAGAGATACCCTCCAAATAGCAACAAACCACGAAGAGCACAAGGACAAATCAGAAATGAAGACAACTATCAGCCTTTGTCAAAATAGCTAGCTGGAGAAAGAAAAAACAGACAGCAAAGCTAAGCAAGTAAGGTGAGAGCAATATAAGAAGAGAAAACAACACAGAAGACCATATAAATTCAAGTAAAGGATCAGCCTTCTATTTCTAAACCATATAAGAAGAGAAAACGACACAGAAGACCATATGGTCCTCACTCAGAATATACAGTCAATAATCCATACCGCAAACCATATAATCTTTTCTGAAAATCATCATCAAGTTGAGAAATGAGTTTTACAATATAAATAAAAATATATTATTTTTAATTACGTATTTTTTAAAATTTCTTAAAATATAATTTTATTTTTCTAGTGAAATATCATAAAAAGTATGTAAACAGTAGCATATAAATAATATAATATTTTTGATAAATTTTTCAGTGTAATATATAACTTTTTTTTATTAGTATAAAGGTATTACTTAAATTTTTAACAAGTTCAAAAGCAATTAATTTATGGAAAGAAAAAAGACAATTTTGAAGATAGGATTGGATAGAATAACAAGGGAGTAATAATTTAATTCAAAAATTAAGTTTAAGGAAAAAAATAATTATTATAAAAAAGTTGAAGCCATTTTGATAATTCTGCTTCTAAAAATAATTGAACTATAGTACTATTTATAGTGAACAGGGAGAGAGAGAAAGGATAGGACTGTTATTCAGTATTTAGTATTTATACTTTGGTTTGTATTTCTTTTTTCATATGCTGCTCAAGTTGCAGTAATAATTTGTTATTGAATTGTAGATTTTGAATCCTTTAACTCTTGAGTTTATTTTCCTTTAAATTATTATTTAAATCTTTAAAATTTCATATTTAAAATCATAAAAAAGGAAGCAAATAAAATAAAAAATTATTCTATTCAAATTTTTTTTCTTTTTTCAGCATTCGTATATACTGAACACTGATTTAATTTTTGAATAAATATATATTCGTAGTTTTAATTATTTTCTTTCATTATTTCTTATTAAAACGAATAAGAGAAGTATTATTGGCTGTTCAAAATATTTTATTTTGACTTATCAATTAAGTGTGTAATGTATAAATAAAAATCATATATTTGCTAAGGTATTTGTCAAGAAAATATACGTTGCTTCAAAGTGGGTAAATCCACTAGTATGTTTTAATGAATTTAAAAAACATGAACCCACTTAATGATTTACAATCCCTACCAGTAATTGGATGCAGTGGACATATATAATACACATTCTATTAATAATTTGTCAAAAACAATTATTTTTTTTAGCAGTAGAAGTAATTTGGATCAAGTAGTATGAACCATTTTGACATATATAATACAACATCTGAGTTAGTTCTATAATACAACTGCCAAATGTATTATATTGAAAGACCTCAAACCTAAATGAAAGACCTCAAACCTCTTAAAGCAGAATAGATGCCTGGTGTCGTCGTCTGTGGCGAGTTGTAGCAAGATCGGAATAGATGCCTGGCGCCGTCGTCTGTGGCGAGTTGTAGCAAGATCGGAATAGATGCCTGGCGCCGTCGACTTCCTTGCTGGAGAGAGAGACAGAGGGGCAGCGTGCGATGAGTGAGGGAGGAGCCGTCGACCTTCGTTAGAGAGACAGAGAGGGAAAGCCGTTCGAAGAGTGAGATGAAAACCTAGGTTTTCACAATTTATAGTTCTAACAAAGAAAATTACTTAAATGCCCCTAATTTAGCAACGAAATTTAATTCCGTTGCTATTTTTGCAACCGAATTAATTTCGGTTGCTATTTAGCAACAAAAATTAATATCCGTTGCTATTTTAGCAACCGAAAGTTATGCGGTTGCTATTTTTAGTTGAAAGTGTAATTTAGCAACGGAATATATTTCCGTTGCTAATTTAGCAACCGAATATATATTCTGTTGCTAATTAGCAACCGAATAATTATTCGGTTGCTAATTAGCAATGGAATATATATTCGGTTGCTAAATTAGCAACGGAAATAAATTCCGTTGCTATTTTCCGTCCCAAATTTTATCCGCCATTTTTTGCCGCCTTAATTAGCAACGAAATTAAAATTCCGTTGCTAATTTTCGTTGCTAACTAATGGCGCCATAAATTCCCTCCACTTTTAGCAACGGAATCTAACCAAATTTTTTTCCATTGCTAAATTTATAAAAATCAACCAATTTTAGCAACGAAATATATATTCCGTTGCTAAATAGCAACGGAAAAAAATTCCGTTGCTAAATTAGCAACGGAATCATTTTCGTTACTATTTTTCCGTTGCTATTTCACGAATTTCTTGTAGTGTAAATGTACCCTGTGTATCCATTAACAAAACTATACATCATGCATTTTGCCAAATTATCGACCAATAGATCTATGTGGGGAAGTGGAAAGTCATCGTTCAAGCAAGCTTTACTCAAATCTTGATAATCTATAAACATTCATACATTATCATCTTTCTTAGCAACAAGAATGACATTGGCTAGCCAAGTAGGGTACTGTACCTCAACCAAGAACTTTGCTTCAATCTGTCTTTTCACTTCTTGTTTCACCTTTTTTGCCCATTCTAGCCTGAGTCTTTGAAGGTTCTGCTTTAGTGGCTTACTATCTAGGTATGTTGGAATTGCATATTTTGTAACATCTTTGTCAATCCCAATCATATCTTTATAGGTCCAAGCAAATACTTTTTCATATTTTTTTAAATATTCTCTTAAATTTTATCCTCTCTTTAGGAGTTATGTCAGATGCAATCAAGATCTCTTTAGGGTTATCTTAAGTTTCGAGATTAAATAGAGTAGTGTTTGTTGAATTAATGTCAAATATGAATGAGTCATCATTATGATCATGCATGATGCAATCAAATGAGACATCGCACAAATAAGCAAAGTTATTCATCTTATTAAGTTAAGCAGGAAAGGGTACATCATTACAAAACAATTTAGGAATATAAATTACATCAACAAAAGAATTATCCTCCAAATTAGGGATGGTTGATGTAGTAGCAGACGCATCTCCTTCTTCTGATGGTGTCTCCTTCTTCAAAACTGCAACCTCACATTCAACCTTTTTCTTGCCTTTAGCCTTGGTGGCTAATGACTCTAATATTAATACCTACTCGGGGTGACCCGAATCCAAATTGGCAAGCTTGACCATAACTTTCTCATCCTAAAACCCCAGCACAGGCTCGATGGTTCCAGTTGACTAATCAAAGACATCATCAAAGATCTTAAACCAAGGAATAATTTTCCATTAAACTATCATAGGTTTAGCCTCCCCATAGTAATTGCACTCCTCGGACGCTGGCATAAAGCTTTCCAATTTATGAGGAACTTTTTTCGGCTATATCTCATGTTATTTCTTAGCATTACACTTACAATAACCTAAACCTTTCCTATCTTTCTGACCATTAGGAGCAATAGGTGTAAGGATCCCTTGAGAGTTCTTTTCCAATCTGGTGTCGGCAAGTAATTCATTTTCTTTATCATATTAACAACCTAAGAGCTTACAAAATCTATTTCTTTTTCCTTAACACCAATTATGGCCATACGAAACCCATTGAAAGGTTGATTAGCTATGCTTAAAGCAAAAATCAAGTTCTTTTTTGCTACCTTGTGATGGAATATGACATGGTATGAATGTGATGATAGCACAGCAGAAAAACAAAAATTTTTATCATACATACCATACAATTCCAAAGCAAGAATCGAAACATATAATTTTAGGGTTGTAAAACTTACAACTTTTGATGCCTTTTAAATATTGAGTTTGGTGATGGCCAGCAACTAAGATGACTCTATCCGCCTTAGATCTCGATCACCAATGCCAAGGAATAGCCTTTTACGCCACTCCCTCTATTCTCACACGCACAATTGCACCGACGGCTTAAAATCGAGATTGCTAGCTCTCTTTTTTCAGTATTGTGTAAAGGCAATGGTTTGAAGCTACAAAATTTGATTTTGTACTTCTTTTAGGTTGCTATTACTACCCAAGATCACAAGAGAATAAGGAACTATCCTTTCTCCTTGTGAAAATTGGCTAAAAGAAATTCTTTGAGAGAGAGAGAGAGTTCACGCAAAACATAGAGAAAATACACTAGGGTTTCACGTTTTTCCCACATTCAAATATATATCTCTTTTTCCTTTAAGTGATAGATCTCAAATATACTACCTTAAGATAATTAATATTAGCTAAAGATAATTAATATTTGCCTTTATCACTTAATTAAAATAAGTAATATTTATTGATAAAAACTCTTTTAATTTATCCAAGATAAAAACAAAAGACATTTAATCAAATAATATCACTTAATTTAGGATAAAAGATAAGTCATTTAAATCCAATAAACCACTTAAATAAAACTATACATGTGCCGAAATTCCTTGTTATTTCTCTAGGAATTTCGGCCACATCAAATTTCATTTAGATGATTTAATTAGATAAATATGTCTTTAGGCTTTAATACTCAATTAATTAAATTAATACATGACATTTAATTAATTGAAATTAAACCTTGTGGGCTGAATTTCTCTCTCTCATGGGCCAAGGTCCAATAGCAATCTAATAACCCATTACACACATTAATTTGACTTTAATTAAAAGCCCAAATTAATGTCCAATACTTAATTTAAATTTTTAAGCCCAATGCTTTGTGTGCGATCCTATAGGTCCATTTAATGTTGGCAATGAATTAATAAATTAATTCAAAGGCTATATATATTCTTTAGCAAGATATTATAGCAATCCAAATTAAATGAAAAATGCATATGGCATTTAGTGACCTAATGCAATTTTGCATAGTCCCTTACCCATAAATATCAGAATTAATATAAGGCATGGAACTAGTCATCCTTATATATATTAATTCCTTTCTTGATATTCCAGTGACACTGAACTCTCAGATAAATAATGATTACTCATTATTTCATCTCGGTATGGCCATAAACTTCTCAGTTCACTAATCAAGTGGCCGATGATATTTTCTCTCTTATTGAGAGGGGTAATCCCTTCACTTCTCTCATGCTCTCTAACATGAATCAATGCATACCCAATCATACCCGTACTTGTCACTCTGTTACGAGCACGTTAGGTGTATGTCAAAGTACACAATAATTCATAAAGAGTTTCATAGAAATTTCAGGTCTAAGAACTCCGATACAAAACTTGCATATGAGAAACACTTATGACTTGTACCATGTAGTGTTCTCATGAGCGGATCGTATCCAGATACCATGTACTTTAACATGTATCTATGATCTCTGATTGACACTCTTGTCCTAATGATCCGTAAGACAGAACTCATAATATCAGAGAGAGCATACTAGTCTTAATTCATTGTTATTCCCATAACAATGACTGACTAGGGATGTTTAGAATGAAGTCTCATTTGTTTTAAGGTCTTACAACCATGTGCCTCATACATGATAACTTAAACCGAAACGACATTCTTGGATAGTTTTATCAAATTATATGCATAGGAATACAAAAGATAAAACAAATGCCTCAATAATTTCAGGTGTTTTGTTACAATGCATTGGGGCTAGGGCTTACACTAACAATCTCCCACTAGCACTAGTCCCAATTGGGCATAGCCCTAAGACCGAACGCTCTCAAATGAGCTTCGTGCAGATTTGGACGTAACTGTTTCGTCAAAGGATCTGCTACATTGTCTTCACTTGCTATCTTGCTAACCTTGACGTCCCCACGATCAATGATTTCTCTGATCATGTGGTACCTCCTGAGTATGTGTTTGGATTTTTGGTGTGACCGGGGCTCCTTGGCCTGTGCGATGGCCCCGTTATTGTCACAAAAAATTTCTAATGGATCTAGGATGCTTGGGACCACTCCTAATCTAGTAATAAAATTTTTAATCCAAACAGCCTCTTTTGCAGCCTCATTTGCTGCAATATACTCAGATTCTGTAGTTGAGTCGGCAACGGTCTCTTGCTTTGAGCTTCTCCAGCTGATAGCACCACTGTTTAAAACAAAAACAAACCCAGATTGCGATCTAGAATCCTGAGTGCTGATCTGAAAAGCAGCATCGGCATAACCTTGTATGACGAGCTCTTCTTGACCACCATACACCAAGAAGTGATCCTTAGTCCTTTGCAGGTACTTTAGAATCCCTTTTACAGCTGACCAGTGCTTCTCACCAGGGTCTTGCTGAAACCTACTGGTTATACTCAGTGCATGAGCAACATCCAACCTAGTACATAACATAGCGTACATGATAGATCCAATAGCAAATGCATATGGGATTCTACTCATGTTGTCCCTTTCCTCTTTGGTTTTAGGGCACTGTTCTTTAGTCAAAGGAACTCCCAAAGCCAAAGGTATGTACCCTTTCTTTGAGTCTCCCATACTAAAATGCTTTAGTACTTTGTCTATGTACTTTTCCTAACTTAGTCCCAAAAGCCGATTCGATCTATCTCTATAGATTCGAATACCAAGTATTGTCTCGACTTCACCTAAGTCTTTCATTGAGAAACATTTTCCCAACCATTGCTTAACCTTTTGCAATGTTGGAATGTCATTCCCAATGAGAAGGATGTCGTCCACATATAGGACCAGAAATACTACTATGCTCCCACTAACCTTCTTGTACACACAAGGCTCATCTTCGTTCTTGATGAACTCAAATTCTTTGATTGCCTCATCAAAATGAAGATTCCAACTTCGGGATGCTTGCTTTAATCCATAAATGGATTTTTGAAGCTTGCAAACCTTCTTAGGATGCTTGGGATTGACAAAACCTTCAGGCTGTGTCATATACACATCCTCAAACAAATTTCCATTAAGGAAAGCAGTTTTGACATCCATTTTCCATATCTCATAATCATGATATGCAGCTATGGCAAGCAAGATCCTAATGGACTTGAGCATGACTACAGGCGAAAAGGTCTCGTCATAGTCTACACCATGAGTTTGTCGAAAACCTTTTGCTACTAGTCTACCTTTGTAGGTCTTGTCAGCTTTCAATTTGAATAACCACTTGCATTCAATTACCTTAGCACCTTCCGGCGGATCAACCAAGGTCCAAACCTGGTTATCGTACATTGATTGCATCTCGGATTTCATGGCTTCAAGCCAATTTTCCGAGTCTGGGCTCTCAACAGCTTCTCGGTAGGTAGTAGGATCCTCACGATCTACTAACTGAATAGTGTCACTGTCAGTGATTAGAAATCCATATCTCTCAATCTCCTGACATACCCTACCGACCTTTTAGGTTCTTGTGTAATGGGTTCTTGTTCCACAAATGGTTGTGAACTTGATCCCATTTCCAACTCATCCTCTATAGGAGTTTGAGGCGCTTGAATTTCTCCAAGTTCTACTTTACTCCCACTGTCTTTCTTGAGAAGGAACTCCTTTTCCAAGAAAACAGCCTTGCGAGCAACAAATACTTTGTTCTCGGCTTGTGAGTAAAAATAGTATCCCTTTGTTTCTTTAAGATAACCCACAAACAAGCAGACATTTGATTTGGACTCTAGTTTGTCAGATGTTAATTTCTTAACATGTGCTTCATAGCCCCAAATCCTGAGAAAAGACATATTGGGTTCTTTCCCAGTCCATACCTCGTATGGTGTCTTCTCAACTGCTTTAGTTGGAGTACGGTTCAATATAAACGCAACAGTTTCTAATGCATAACCCCAAAAAGAGATAGGAAGATTAGCTTGACTCATAATAGATCGAACCATGTCCAATATAGTTTGATTTCTCCTTTCGGACACACCATTCCATTGCGGTGTTCCAGGAGGAGTGAGCTGTGAAATAATACCACACTCTTTTAGATGATCATCAAACTCTTGGCTTAAGTATTCACCACCTAGATCTGATCGAATTGCTTTTATACTTTTGCCAAGTTGGTTTTCTACTTTGTTCTTAAACTCTTTGAATTTCTCAAAAGTTTCAGACTTGTATTTCATTAGAGAGACATAGCCATATCTACTGAAGTCATCTGTGAATGTCACGAAGTAGCTAAAACCACTTCTAGCTTGTGTACTTAATGGTCCACATACATCGGTATGTATTAGTTCCAATAAGCCATTATTCCTTTCACCTTTCTTGTTAAAAGGACTCTTTGTCATTTTTCCATGCAAATATGGCTCGCATGTATCATAAGACTCTAAGTCGAATGACCCAAGCACTCCAGTTTTGTGGAGTCTTGAAATGCATTATTCGTTTGCATGTCCTAAACGACAATGCCAGAAGTAAGTAGGGTTTAATTCGTTTGATTTAACCCTCTTTGTATTAATGTTGTATATGGACTCTCTGTTTTGTAAATCAAGGATATAAATGCCATTTTGCAACATGGCATTGCCATAAGAAATGCCTTGGCGACGAATATGAGCATTGCCATTTTTAATAACAAAATCAAATTCATCATTATCCAAACATGAAACTGAAATAATGTTTCTGTACATAGCAGGCACATAATAACAATTATTCAAAACAATACAAAGTTCGGAAGGTAAAGTGAGGTGATAGTCGCCTATCTCCATGGCAGCAACTCGTGCTCCATTCCCCACACAGAGGTCCACTTCATTCTTCCCAAGTAACCGCCTATTTCTTAGCCCCTGAACATTTGAACAAATGTGAGAACCACAACCGGTATCCAATACCCAAGTGGTAGAAATAGAAAGGTTAATCTCAACAACAAAAATACCAGAACTGGATGCCTTGGCTCCATTCTTCTTTTGTTCTTCCTTGAAGAGAGCGCAATTCTTCCTCCAATGCCCTATCTTGTTGCAATAGAAGCAAGTGCTCTCACTCTCTTTGAGCTTTTACGCCTTGGGCTTGGATTGGGCCTGAGGTGCACTCCCACTTGACTTGAACCGAGCCAGGTCATTCTTGGGTTTTGCCTTTCCCTTTCCCTTTCCCTTAGCAGGTCCCTTTTTAATGCCCCCTTGAACCATCAATACGGGATTGGTCTTTTGAATGTTCTCTTCAACATTCTTAAGCATCCCATGAAGCTCAGTGACTGACTTGTTCATTTCATGCATGTTATAATTCATCACAAATGGATCATAATCATCAGTCAATGATCCTAAGATCAAGTCAGTGGCCAATTCCTTTGGCACTTGTACCTCAAGCTTCTCAAGAGTATCAAGATACCCTTTCATCTTGAGTACATGGGTACTAATAGGAGTACCTGCAGCCATCTTATAAGAAATCAAAGCCTTTGTTGTCACGAACCTTTCGTGACGAGCTTGCTCTTGGAACATCTCCTTGAGGTGCACCATGATCGCATAAACCTCTTGGTCCATAAATTGCTTTTGCAAGTCAGGCACCATAGTGGCCAGCATCAGACAGGTCACATCATTGGAGTCATTCTTCTTGGTCTCAAAAGTTTCCTTTTGAACCGCAGAGGCGTTCCTTCCTGGTTCTTCAGGCAAGGGTGCATCCAAAACATACGACTTTTTCTCTTGCTTAAGAACTATTCTTAAGTTTCGAGACCAGTCTATGAAATTGGTGCCATTCAATTTGTCCTTTTCAAAGACCGATCGCAATGAGAAATTGTTGTTTGAAGATGCCATTTTCAATCTACAATAAAATTTAGCAAGATTAAATGAGGTCTTATTATAATCCCACAAACCGAATTAATATCCCCTTAAATAATTCGCGTTAGTGATTTAATGTGGGCCAAGATCCACTTTTCACAACAACTTATTAGTCAAGCTGAGCCTGTACACCTAATAAGTTAAGTTACTTAGGTAGGAAAACTCCAATCATGTCTCGTACATGACTCTTGGATCAAATGGGCTAACATCTTATGATGTTAGTGCACAACCCATTTATTAGTTGCCTAGGTTCGGGCATCCCTTTCCATGTTAAGTCCAACCTACATTCACAACCCATGCCTCACAAAGATGATCGGGCGCATCTAGGACTCCTAGTCTACGTGATCGATGATCGATGCCTTGACATGTTTCGAATTAGGAAGGCAACTTTGTGACTTACTATTTTTAGGGATTCATTTTATTACTGCTTACATGGCATATGATTTGTCATCCATACATAGCATGCATATATATATATAATTGCATAAAGTAAAGCGTGACAAACATAGGCCTAAAAACCTACAACTAAGATTCTATACTATTACATAAGAATCTTCGAGTTGGGCTTCTCCACTCCGGTGGGCTTCGTCTTGATTTACAAAGTCTTCAAGTAAATTCTATTCTAAGAAATAAATGAAACTTTTACAATAAAACATAATGGCTCGCAGGCCATATTTAATTACAAAAACCCAGGGCCCATGAATGCACCATACAAATCCATTCATCACACCAAACAAGCAAATAAATATACATAGCATTCATGGATCAAACAAAGTCCAGTTTTAATTAATTTAGCCAATCCCATTAATGGAAATTGTGTACTTGAACCTTTAAGAGATGACCCCATGATGGGCCTGGGATGAAGCCCAATGGACTAAATCCTCTTATTGAATAAGTTCTCTTAAAAGCCCAAAACACAAACTAGTTAGATTTGTGCCATAAATCAACTCTAGTATAATTTCCAATTTTGCCATTTTTAATTTTATGTCATACAGCCCATAAACATTAAAAATATATATAATATGTGCTAACATGAATTAAAAATAAAATCATGAAGAACACATATATAGTACACGGCATTCATGCAAAAACAAACAAACAACAAAAACTAGTTGTTTAATGCTTATGTAATGCCATAAAATGCACAAACATTTAAATCAATTTTATGAGTTATTTAATAATCTAAATAAGTCCATAAATATTGATTTAATATTCTGTACCAATCTAATCTAAATGTGTTTTTACCATTTTAATCAAAACAAAACAAACAATGTTATTAAACATGTAACAAACACAAACTAGTCATAGTTTTAAGTGATTTTAAAATTAATCAATTAAATTGTCATGGACCAGAATTAAAACCAAATTTAAAACATGTCCAGACCTGATATTTAATCTTTAAAAATCACTTACAAACATACCAAAATCAATTTTACATTTAATTTTGAAAACTAGTTGTTAAACTAGCAATTTACATGCCAACTAGCACCTAGTTTCATAATTAACATGTACCATCAGGTATAAATAATTAAATCCGACCATTACCAGCCCTAATAACATCTTAGGATAGTATATTAACATGTCATATTAATTATAATACCTATCTAATCAATTAAAATCATTTTTACATCAAAACAATGCAGAAAACTCAAAACAGAAAATTTCAGATTTGCATGTTTTCATAATGACGATTTTAATTAATTTTTACATGCATCTAAAGCACTAAAATAAGCATGTTTAGGATCTGATACCACTGATGGAATATGACATGGTATGAATGTGATGACAGCGGAAAAACAAAAATTTTTATCACACATACCATACAATTCCAAAGCAAGAATCGAAACATGCAATTTTAGGGTTGTAGAACTTACAACTTTTGATGCCTTTTAAATATTGAGTTTGGTGATGGCCATCAACTAAGATGACTCTATCCACCTTAGACCTCGATCACCAATGCCAAGGAACAACCTTTTACGCCACTCCCTCTATTCTCACACACACAATTGCACCGACGGCTTAAAATCGAGATTGCTAGCTCTCTTTTTCAGTATTGTGTAAAGGCAATGGTTTGAAGCTACAAAATTTGATTTTTTACTTCTCTTAGGTTGCTATTACTACCTAAGATCACAAGAGAATAAGGAACTATCCTTTCTCCTTGTGAAAATTGGCTAAAAGAAATTCTTTGAGAGAGAGAGAGAGTTCATGCAAAACATAGAGAAAATACACTAGGGTTTCACGTTTTTCCCACATTCAAATATATATTTCTTTTTTCCTTTAAGTGATAGATCTCAAATATACTACCTTAAGATAATTAATATTAGCTAAAGATAATTAATATTTGCCTTTATCACTTAATTAAAATAAGTAATATTTATTGATAAAAACTCTTTTAATTTATCCAAGATAAAAACAAAAGACATTTAATCAAATAATATCACTTAATTTAGGATAAAAGATAAGTCATTTAAATCCAATAAACCACTTAAATAAAACTATACATGTGCCGAAATTCCTTGTTATTTCTCTAGGAATTTCGGCTACATCAAATTTCATTTAGATGATTTAATTAGATAAATATGTCTTTAGGCTTTAATACTCAATTAATTAAATTAATACATGACATTTAATTAATTAAAATTAAACCTTGTGGGCTGAATTTCTCTCTCTCATGGGCCAAGGTCCAATAGCAATCTAATAACCCATTACACACATTAATTTGACTTTAATTGAAAGCCCAAATTAATGTCCAATACTTAATTTAAATATTTTAAACCCAATGCTTTGTGTGCGATCCTATAGGTCCATTTAATGTTGGCAATGAATTAATAAATTAATTCAAAGGCTATATATATTCTTTAGCAAGATATTATAGCAATCCAAATTAAATGAAAAATGCATATGGCATTTAGTGACCTAATGCAATTTTGCATAGTCCCTTACCCATAAATATCAGAATTAATATAAGGCATGGAACTAGTCATCCTTATATATATTAATTTCTTTCTTGATATTCCAGTGACACTGAACTCACAGATAAATAATGATTACTCATTATTTCATCTTGGTATGGCCATACACTTCTCAGTTCACTAATCAAGTGGCCGATGATATTTTCTCTCTTATTGAGAGGGGTAATCCCTTCACTTCTCTCATGCTCTCTAACATGAATCAATGCATACCCAATCATACCCGTACTTGTCACTCTGTTACGAGCACGTTAGGTGTATGTCAAAGTACACAGTAATTCATAAAGAGTTTCATAGAGATTTCAGGTCTAAGAACTCCGATACAAAACTTGCATATGAGAAACACTTATGACTTGTACCATGTAGTGTTCTCATGAGCGGATCGTATCCAGATACCATGTACTTTAACATGTATCTATGATCTCTGATTGACACTCTTGTCCTAATGATCCGTAAGACAGAACTCATAATATCAGAGAGAGCATACTAGTCTTAATTCATTGTTATTCCCATAACAATGACTTGCTAGGGATGTTTAGAATGAAGTCTCATTTGTTTCAAGGTCTTACAACCATGTGCCTCACACATGATAACTTAAACCGAAACGACATTCTTGGATAGTTTTATCAATTGATATGCACAGGAATACAAAAGATAAAACAAATGCCTCATTAATTTCAAGTTTTTTATTACAATGCATTGGGGCTAGGGCTTACACTAACACCTTGATAGTAACCATACCTCCCTCATGTGGAATTCGTACCATCTGGTTGAGGTTGGAAGGGACCCCTTCCAGCTTGTGGAACTAAGGTCATCGTAATAATAGAGAGAAATTAACCGCTATCTATAACACTACAAACTTAGCCTCAATCTCGAGAGGCCTTATATTCACTACTACCCTAAAAGAGCTAATAACCTGCTTTTTAGAGTTGTCATAAGCCGTTATAGTAAGTCAGCACTTAGTGAGCATAGTCTCAACAATACCGTAGGCTGCCATTGTCATGAAAGAGCACATATTGATAGAAGAACCATCATCTACCATTACACATGGAACGTGTTTGCCATTCACCTCAGCCCTAATGTATAAAGGGTAGTTATGCTCATGTCCTTCCAAGGGGAGATTCGCATTAGTAAACATAATCTTTTCTTAAGAATCCCCTTTCATAATTTCTAGTAGTTTCGAAGGAGATATAGTAGTTGCAATAGTTATCTCACACAAAGCTTCTACCAACTTTTAGTAGTAGGAAGGTAATTGGCTAAGCAAATATTACATCGAAATCTAAATGGATGTCTTCTTAAGTTGCTTCAAGACCAAATTATCCTTTGTGGCTCTTTTTTCTATAGAAGTAGTGGGTTTTTATGGCTTCTTAACTTTTGGCATGACTCTGTTGCTTCTATTGATAGCTTGAACCATTTTGCCATCTGTCACTTCCTTCTCATTTTCATCAATTTCCTAAAAGTCTTTTGGATCCTCTTCAACCTTGACTGAGCCCACTTCACTATTTGTATCCATGATATCCACTAGCTAAAATAATTCCTCTACTTTTGGTGGCCTCTCTACACTTGCATTTGAGCTACTACTGCTTCCCCAAGCCCTGCACGTGATACCTAAATACTCATTTCCATATAAATCCTTAAGAACAAACCATTATGGAAACCCAGACCCAACCATGAATATTGAGGGTGGCATAACATTGTAGACTTCCTTCTTCTTGGCTCTCTTCTCCGGATTAGGAATCTGTTGAGAGTTAATCAAGTCTTGGATATGGTATGCTTAATAAGTAAACATCTAGATTTGTCTAAGTATGCTTAATACAAAAAGATCCACATCAAAAGCAATGCAAGATTATTATGAACATCCTAGTGGAGATTTCTATGTCATTACATATAGGCTTTTGGTCTAGGTACTCAATTACAAAGCTACCCAAGAATGTCCTTGCCAATGGGTTTAGCTCATCACAAGTATAAAAATTGATGGAGTCACCATTTAATATACCAAGAGGTACTAGACTTTGGCTAATGATTATCCCTAACACTACCCTTGGTTGAGTTAATGACACAGGAGTGCTTTGAGAATGCACCAGGGTCTGAAAACTGGGATGCCTAACTTATTCTAAGGCTCTAGTACGTTTTAATGTAATTTCAAAAAGAGATAAAATTTCTTAGCCAAAAGCCTTTTATGTCACATAAATCAAAAGTATTTTCAAAATGAAGTCTCAAAACCCTAGTGTTGTCAACACTATGATGCACGCTTTTTCGGATTGACACCCTATTTAACCCTGAAACTAAGGGATCGTTAAGCTCAAGTGAGGAAACCTCTAACCTTTAGCAGTTCAACCCTACTTTTAGGGTTTGACCAGGTTAAGGTTCTTTGACCAAGTCGATGGTCGCTTCGTAGTAGGAAAGAGACTCAACTCAACTTGCCAAATCTTAAACCTTGAAAGGCATGATATGGCATGCCCAAATGTCACTATCTCATCACTAACGATCGATAGTAGGGAGGCATCTAGTTAGTCATCACAAGGCTAATAGTAAGGAGTTGCCACCCAATAAAACATTGGGAAAGAAGGGTGTTCCGACCTCGTGAGGCCAAAAAACCAAAGATGGTTTGAAACTCTGCTCTTATTTTTACCTTTGATAAATGTGACATAACAACTTTCAAGTTAATTTTGTTATCCTTTTTTCTTTCATGCAAGATTAAAGCAAATATAAAAGAATTAAAGGCGCACCCAATTAGGTAAGAAAACAGTAAACCATGGTACAGGACAAAGCAATAAATACATCCATAAATCGGGCAATTCATTGTGACCTTATTGATGAGGACTTTGGTCCTCGCATGGGGTTTATTAAAGAAGCGTTTCACTATGAGGGTTTGAAGATAAGGACTTGCCAATCCAAGTTTTATTTAAGAAACATCCTATGTCATTTAATTATATTCAAAATCATTTACGTTATTAAAACCTAATTTTAATATGTGAATTTCCTGGGTAAAATGTGGATATTGGTCCAATTTTATTAATGAAATATGCCATTTAATTACTATAAATATTTTTATGACATTTCTCATTTGCGGTCAAAAAAGGCTTTTATAATATAGAGAGAGCATTATGGACTTACTTGTAGTACTTACCTAGTCGTATCCATAAAAGGGGTTATTCCACAGGAACAATAATAATAACAATAACAATGATAACGAAAATAATATTGATAACAAAAAAATGAAAAGATAACATATATAAAAACTAAATGAAGTAAATAAAAGGAAAAGGCAAGGATCCAGTGCATACATCAAAAAATGCACAAGAGTATGTTTGACGACATATGATCAACTCTTTTACCTTAAAAATAAAGAAAATATATTTTGGGCCAAGCATCGCATAATGCGCGAGTGTGCATCAAATGATGCACTACCGTATCAGCCTGACAATAGTGAGTTTTCTTTTTTCTTTTTAAAATAAAGTCTTTGTCCATAATAGATCCAAAAAAGAACAAAAAGGAAGAGAAACTAAATACAAAAGAAAGGTTTTTAAACCAAAATTTACATTAAGAAAGCTAACTTTATAATAGACAAAATAAAATTTAAAGAAAATAGTCTAATAACTTCTATCACAAGGAAATATACCCTTAAAAGGGTTTCATAACCTAAATCTAGTAGAGATTAGTATATACTAAAAGCCATAAATAAGGATAATAATGATACTTATGATAATTCCAAAAATAACAAGAAACGCTTTTTATATTACCTTTAGTGTACTTACTCGATTAAACTATCGAATATTGTATTCGAAGACCCTTTAATGTGTTGAAATGGTCAAAGACAGTTGAAAAACATGAAAAGCTAAATGCCAAAAACCACTTTCGATTCTTAAGAATTTTTTAAAACTTTCTATGAAAGCTTTCTTTTAAAACCAAAGTTTTTCTAACCTCAGATTTGCTAACCTCTTTAAAAGTGTTCGATAAGGTTTTATATATTAATGATGTATGAGTGTCTATAGAGCTATACATGGGTGTACACTCAAAAAGTCCGCCACTTGCCCACTTACTCTCTGGGAATTCCCATACTTTTAGAGTGTATGGCCATACCAGCAAAAGTTTACTAGTATACATCTCAAGTGCCTAGGGCAACTTGCCTGAAAAGACAAGATTCTTGCAATGTACAGCCGTACCTACTCTTTGTAAGGCTATACATTGGCAAAAATGGAAAAATCCTAACATTAGGTTAAATGATGAGATTTTCTTTGTGTACGGGGGTGTACGAGCCTATATGCACTGGTGCGCAAGGCTTGTAAACCCACCTAACTCAAGTTTAAGCCCTTGATTAAGGCTATTTATTATTGTTTGACCCTCTGTGTTACTCAGCTACTTAAATTAAGCATAAAAAATTTGCCAAAGAATAGTTTCAACATGGAAAGGATTCACTATCCTTGATTCACTGTCTTTAAATGAGCAGTTTTCCTCATTAGATAACCCTAATAAAAGCCTCCTTAGTACCTAGTGCTTACAATTAGTATAGTTTTTTGGTATATTTGAAGGGCTTATATGGTAAACGAGGTGTAATTTGATAGGAAAAAATGACAGTTAAAAAGGGAAGGGAATTTATGAGAAAGAGTTAATTAAATTTTATCCATAAGAAAATTGACATGGCTAGGCCACTTTTGGTCCTGCTGAGTCAATTGTGAAAAATAAGGACAATAGCATATGACCCAGCTGGGACACCTTTTGTTCCCATTGAGTCACTAGGCCATCTTGGGGACAGTAGTATGTGACCCAAATGGGACACCCTGTGGCCCCACCAGGTACTCTAAGGTTTTAAATGCCTTTAAGTTTTGAATGTTGCCACTTTGCTTCATTATCTTGTGTTTTAAATTATTTTCTTCTCTCTTACTTTCTACAATTCTTCTCCTCTTCAATGGGCATCCCATCTAAGTAAGTTTCCATCTCCATTATTTTTCTTTTATTTGTCCTTCATCTGGTCTTCATTTTACTATGCACACTAAGTGTTTGATGAAATACCTAAATGGCAATTATCAATTGTCTTTGCCTTCGTTCTTTAAAATCTTCTCGTATAAATTTGTCATATACACTAAGAATCATTCTTCAATTTTCATTTAGACATAGTTTTGTGGTTTGATTGTGTGAAATACCATGATGTCATATCTTTCCTCCGAAGTCTTGATAGGTTCTGCCAATGGTTTTTGCATTATTTTGCACCTTTTGCTCATTTCATATGTTTTTTGATCTTAGTGTTGATGTTTCTTTATAAGGTGATAAGTCACATGACTAATTATTTATGAAATGTTGACATGAAAGATAAGACATGTATACTTGGTTTTGCCTCTTTTGGTATGGTCTTGGGTGTCACAATTTACTTACCAATCATATCCTTGTCATGCATTTACAATTCTTGCAACCAATGTGAGTCTTAGACTTCATCATAGATTCAATGCCCTTTTTGGTTTTTACAGTGGCTCCTAAATGTGCTCGTATTAAGGCAGGGTCTAGTTCTTTAAAATTCCAAATGCCTAGCTATTTGAACCCGAACTATAAGATGACATACAAGTACTTTGCTAGAGCAGAATATGTCAAGCTAGTATACTTAAATCACTTTTTTTTGGCTTTTCTATAGAATTAATGTACATCGAAATGTACATCTGGTTTCACACTTGAAACTCTAGATAAATCATAAGCCTCTTCTTTAGCATCGAAACCCTAAGGTCATCTTTGCTAAACAACTCAACATAATAAAGAATCATTAGGACTTCTATATAGTTGTAATGTGGTCAAGGTAAAGGCTAATAAAAAATGGTTAAAGATAAAAAAAAGAATAGCCACGCTCTAATTAAATACACCAACATTCTCTTTCTAATAGACTTCACGCACAATAGTATTATCTAAGTTGTCTAAACTTGATTACACAGGAATGCAGACATTAAAGAGAAAAAGAGAAATGTTTTTTTGAATTTCCTCTTATTTTTCCCAAACTTAAACAAATTGGGAGTTCATAATCTTTTATTCTCTATTGAAAGTTCCCCGTACTTAAAAGCTTGTTATACAATGCTAACTTTTTGATTCAAACTTTCTTCTCCTTTTTTTATGAAATAAAAAACCTAATTAGTTTATCCTTAAAATCACATAACAAGGGGGTATCTAACAATTTCCATTCTAAAAATCAATTCTACATTCCAGCCTTTGACAACATCCCCAATTAAACTCCCTTTAATGAACTATACCCATTTAAGTACACATAAAAAGTGACCAATCCCACTCCTAAAGTGGCCAATTCTTAGAAAGGGAGATAAATGATTTTAGGTTGTAAGGTATAAAAATGTGTGTAATAATAAAATTAATTGTAGCATGCATTAAGCATACCTCATAAAGGCTCAAAAGAGCTAATAAGAGATAAAATATTCATAAGGCTCCATCAAAAGTCTTTTTAACGGACAAAACAAGAAAAATGGCCTAAATCATGTCATAAACTTATTCAAGTTGTTTTAATGCTTCAAAGGGTGATGAGAAAAATTCTAGGACTCTAAAATTCCTAACTCAAATATCTTCATACACTGGTTTTTTTCTCGATTTAAAACTGTCTTTGTGTACAAAATTTGAAAACTAACAAATATGTCAAGTTGAACACTAACTTAGCTAAGATTTCATCAAACAACATGATTCTCTTAATGCTAATAAAGATTTTGAATACTATATGATTCTAAGCTAAAGTTCAAAAAGTTCAAGTTTAGAAATAAAACTAGGCAAAATAAATTAATTGTAAGTTACCTGATAAACCAAACTAAACCTATGCAATCAACACACAAACTCTAAGCCAACTAAATAAAATAAATTAAAAAGCATAAATAAAGATAAAAGAACAAAAAATATGAAAATAACTAACTTAACACAGAATTACAATACTAAGGGAAATAAAGTACTACAATTAAACCACAAAGACAAAACAAACTAAAATGTAAATAAAATAACATAAATAAAAACATCATAAATAAAAACAAAGATAATTATTGAAAAAAAGGGTTGAGATCTTTCAAAAACTTCCTAAATCACATAGCAAAAATGAGCTCAACTGAGCTCTACTCGCCTCCAAATTTCTTGCTATCTTCAGCAAGATGTCAACTATTAGTGGTTATGCCTTAGGTCAAACATTAAGTCCTTTATGTAATGTCAGATTTCATTTTATAAAATTGGATTTGCTTCATGTTATTGTATGGTTGGCATGTTATGTTATAATAATATTTGTAAATAACAATCTAATGTTATTTTATCTATCCCTAGTAATTTATCATTAAATGAATAATGATAAATATAGACTAGTATAAGTTTGATTGATAATCATGGGATGATTATATATGTGGTGATATGAATTAAACTTATAAGTACTTTTTAGAGAATAGAGTACTGGATAGACCCGCAATGAGATACTACATAGGTTAATGTCATTAGTGATCCATAATAGTTATGTTATCAATCCTTAGACCTGAGATTATCACAGTATCCTACACGATGAACATTATGTTTTGACATAATCAAACATTATCTTTAATTGAATAATTATAAAGATTATGATTGGACATAATGAGAATCATGCAGAGGATAGTGAATAATCAAGAAAGAATTTGTCCCTTTCTTCTAAAAGATATATCTATTGGGTCCCTCAATAAGTAAGATTGAGAAATGCATGACTGTGCTCAAATGAATTGATGAAGTGATCAATATCATTTGATATTATCAGTTTACTTAGTGATCGGGAAATTATATGTTTGGACTATATAAGTTTGACATGGACCATGACTTATGTTCAAACAAGATATTATGGGACAAAGGGATTATAACATGTACTATTAGGTTAAAATCGAATTAACGTTATTCATATTTTTTGGGTAGTCATAATGTCTTACTAGAGGCCGCTTATGACTTATGGGACTGTGATGGGATTGGGACCCACTGCCAATATAATATGAACCTATTGGGTTGCATACATAGAATGTGATGAATGGACTAAGGGTTAATTCGGGCATTTCGAATTTTATTTTCTGATAAATTAAAATTTGAAATACACAAAAAAAATATTTAAGATTAATATTATTATTATTCTTATTTTAAATAAGAAATAAGGTATTTCTTATTTTAATAAGAAAAGTGGGCCTAAAGTTTTCTCTCTCTTAATTAAGGTTAGGCCAACTATATATATATATATAGTGATGTATATATAAAACCCCAATTAAGCAAAAAGAGTAAGTTATAGCCACCACTTAAGAGATAAAGAAAAGAAAATCATTTTCTTCTGTAATCTCAAAAGAGAGAAAACAAACCCTAGCCGCCAAGGAAGGGAGCTAGCACCCCGGGTGATTCTCTTCATTGCATTCACATGTGGATACTGGTAAAGGGTGTCATTTCACGTGAGGTCACACCTACAATTCAAGTTATCTGCACTTCGAGAGGTTGGTAATCACTACACTTCTCTTTCTATTGAATCAATTGGATCGTTTGAATCCATTGTGGGTTTCTTTTTCCACTGAAAAATTTTAATTTTAATATTTTGAAACCTAACATCAACAACCTCAAGTCACTGTGGTGGATGTGAAGAATGTGGTGGTGGTGCCAATGGAAAATGTTCCCAAAAATGTCGGATTAAATGCTCTTGAAGGAGTCAAAGAGCCTCAATATTTTTTGGTAAGTTGTCCATTTGGCCCACTCGAATGTCTAAACATGCCTGAACCTCATTTATAAAATCCACCATAAGGCTCTTGAGCAGTGGCCTCTCCCTTTTTTTCGCCCTCATCATCTTCTTCATCAAAAACATTAGCTATTGCATCTGGTGGTAGTCGGGAACAACCCTTTGTCACCTCATAAATATACTCAGTACAGGTTATTCAGAGTCACCCATAAGTGTTTGACATTATCTTCATGTTTTAAATAGCTTTTGATCCATATAGATAGCTGGACCAAAAGAAGGTCCAAGATTAGTATGGTTTACTACTTTAGCTAGAACCATAACCATTTCGCCTAATGGAAATTTCTTTATAATTCCCGAGTGCCTCTAGAGGTCTTCACTCTTCCTCCATAAGTAACAAGCACCATTTAGTTGAGTACCTTCTACCATACATCTCAATATGAGCATCTCTGCTGAATTAACACCATTGGGACCCATGATATGTCCATAAAATGATAAAGCTAAGAATCAATGGAGAATTTGCAAGGCATGGTTTTTGAGGTGGTACGCCTTCATCTTCTTGGCTACGATGTGATTGGCTCCACGTCATCTTAAATCACTACCCAATTTTGTTGTGGCGTGTAATCAAGCAACTTTTTAACACCATTAAAAGGGAACCCGAGATACTCCATAAATTACTTAAAGGTAATCTTTAGTTTTTTCCTACCTAATTAGAATCGCACGATCCCGTCATCATCATCATCATCATCATTTTCAAAAATGCAGTTAAAAGTGGTCAAGAAGTCTCTTGTAATTTTAAGGTGCACCTTCTCGTTGTTCTTGACGAATTTTTCCCATCCACTATTAGCAATCAACTAGTTCACCTCTACCTTTATATTACCATCTACTGTAGCTAGAAAGAAGTCATTTAAGTAGACTGGCTTGACATATTTTGCTCCAGAAAAATACTTACGTGTCATCTCATAGCTCGAGTTTAAATAGCTAGGCATTTAGAATCCGAAAAAACTAAACCCTGCCTTAGTGCGAGCACACTTAGGAGCCACTGTACAAGCTATAAAAGGCATTAAATCTATAATAAAGTCTAAAACTTGCATTGGTTGCAAGAATTTTATATAAATGACAAAAATATGATTGGCAAGTAAATTGCGACACCCAAAACCATACCAAAAGAGTCAAAATCGAGCATACATGTCTCATTTTTCTTGTCAATATTTTATAAATAACTATTCATGTGACTTGTCAATTATAAAGAAATATCAAAACTAAGATCAAGAAATGTATGAAGTGAGCAAAAGGTGCAAAATAATACAAAAACCATAGGCAAAACCTATTAAGGCTTCAGAGGCAAGATATGACATCATGGTATTTCACACAATCAAACCAAGGAACTACGTCTTAATGAACATTCAAGAATGATTTATAGGGTATATGAAAAATTTACATGAGAATATTTTAAAGAACTAAGGCAAAAACAACTGATAATTGTCACTTAGACATTTTATCAAACACTTGATGTGCATAGTAAAATAAAGACCAAATGTAATTAAATCTAAACCATGCTCATGTCCAAAAACAAACAAATAGTATACTACCAATAGAAATCCCCATACACTATATCCTAAACACAAAATGTCATATACTTCAAACAAAAAAATATACACAAGATAACCCTAGAAACTATATAAAATTTGGAGGCAAACAAGAGGAATCCCTACAAAACAAAGAGAAAAATTGCATAATAGATTAAATGAAGCACAAATAAAAGAAAAATAATAAGGATGGAAACTTACTTGGATAGGATGCCTTTTGAAGAGGAGAAAAATTGTAGAAAGTAAGAGAGAAGAAAAAAATTTGAGAAATAAGAGAAGGAAGAAAAGTGGCGGCATTTAAAACTCAAAAGCACTCCCCTTAGCTTACATTTGTTCCATACATATTGTTATACACATATACGCGTAGTCACCATATGCATCTCACTTCGGATCATATATGCACAATACGCACCATGCATATCCCATGTTAAATTGCATGTCACATCGTGTTGCATCATCACATGCCATGAACATATAACATACCATCTATAGATTATTATACCACATGCCATGCATATCATACCTCGCATATTGCCGTATCATACACATATATCATCAGTAATTATGCCATATACATATGTGTCATACATCATATGTACTAGTAATCATAAGAATTCATTCTTATACTATGTTTTGTGCATGTACTTTTGTTGTGTATCATGTGTATACCATACAAACTGAAAAATGAATAAAGGTAAATAGTGATAAAAATGCATACATTTCGTGCTTTTACATGTGTAAGTCCTACTGCATTATGGCTTAAATGTACAAATACACATCATTATGGCATGTCTCATATATGTCGTTATACACCTATGTGTCGCATACATATATTACCATGATGAGCCATATTATGCATATTTATTCCTTTTTTGCACTATGTTTAACAAACACACATTCATTAGGTGACATATACATGCCATGTCATACCTCATTTGTGTTCTTTCATTACATACCATGCTCATCGTGTAAACACATGATAGGAATGAAATGAGGAATAATAGAACATTTGCATTTTTACCATAAGAAAAATATTCACCATGTAGAATAGCACGTATCATATTCATCACAATATGCGCATATGAACATCATGTGTTGGAGCATGTACATATCATTGAAATTTTAGCGTGTACATATATATACACACACATTGCATGCCATATCACATGAATGCATTATCATGTATATGTTATGCCATGTATAAAGGTGACCTACATTATGCATAATAGTCGTCAAGTTTACTCATGCCACATTCTACATATGAATGCATCCTACATGTCATTTCTTACTTGCAATTATTATTATGCCATGTTACACCCCATGTATATACTTGCATTATATATCATACATATATATATGCCATGTATACAAAAAAAAAAGAGAGAGAAAAGAGAGAAAATGAAAAATTAAAAATTAAAAAAAAAATTAATCAATAAAAATAAATATATAAATAAATAAAATTTTAGGATAACTACAAGTGAAAAATAAATAATAAAAGTAAATGGAAAAAATAAATAAAATATAAGATTTTTTATTTCTAATGCTAATCTAGATTCAAGTGAAAAAAAAGGAAAAAAATCTAATTAATAAGATAAAGGGCTAAAAATGGAAAAAAGAGAGGGTAGTAAGAACACATACACGCAAAAAAATCTAAAAATAATTCCCTTATTTTTTAACCAACAAACCGAGGGAGGGAGATTAAAAGAAACAATTATAAGAGGCTAGATTTTCTTGATTTTAGGAGCAAGAAACCAAGGGTAATATTCTTGAGCCCCAAAGAAATTATGGATTTATGCTATTTTTTTTTGTTTTACAGTAGGCATCCTCCTTTTATTATCTCACTTTTGTTGATTTCCTTTGTTTTTTATTTTGTTAATTTTTGTTGGTTTTGATTTATTTCCAGTGTTTTATTGTCAATTTCGCTCATTAATATATGAAAACCATCTAAGATCATGTAGAAATTATGTAAATTGGTTGTTAGTTTCTTTTACTATTCATCATATTCTTCTTCATCTTTACTGTGTTTTTTTATTCTCTTCATACCATGATTTTGTTTTTTTTAATTAAATAATGTTTTCTTGCATAAAAGTGAGTTTGCATGAGTTTTTAGGTATTTTTAATACATCAAAATATTATTTGTATGTTTTAAAAAAATATAGGGGCCTTTTTTTTATTAATAATGCATTTTGGGATTTAATTTGGGGAAATGGGATGTGTTGAAAAATATTTAGTAGAATGGGGTGCTTGAGGTCATTTTCACAAAAAGAAGTTGTGGAATTTGGAGCTGGGCGTACGAAAAAAAAATGTAGGAGTATTTGTTAGGTGTTGAAACTTGCCAGAGTACGCGCTATTATGGTCATCGAAGTTGTTGCTGGCATGAAACTAAGAGCACTAGAAGGAAGCTGCCATTACCAAGAGTCTTACAGTACCCACTAGACGCCTAAAAGACATCAGAGATGGCCTAGATCTACACCGAAAGTTATGATTTCCTTCGTTACCAATTTACTGGCTTTTGTTGGGTGACTCGCCAAAGTTTTTTGTTTTATGAGAGAGAAAAATGGGAAGAGAAGAATCGAAGGGCAAAATAGAGGCAATTAGCAGTTGTACGATGCCTGTGGTGGTTGGAGATGGTGGCGTTATTGGGTGATGGCATGCAACATTAGGAAGACAAAAAAAAATTTGTTTGAAGCAAAATGTAAAAGGAGAAAAGTAGGGAAAGGTTGGGATTTTATTATGGGTTGTACAAGTCTGAAACTAAAGCACTGTCATTTCATCTTTACACACCAATTCTCTAAATAAATTTTAAATCACTCCACTTTCCAATTTTTTTTATAAATTAATATTATTTATAAAAATGTCCCAAAAATATGAATGTTTTTGGAGTTATTGGCGTTGCTCCATTAAAGAGGCTGCTGGTTTGGGTAGAATCACAACCTTAAGGGTGTGACTTGGTGAGTCACAACCCTTAAGCACATGACTCGGCTGACTCTCATTTTCTCCATTCCGTGCGTGTTTTGTCTCGCTTGCTTTCCTTCCTTTAGTTTTGTTTCCATTACTCATTGGCCACTTTGGCTACTTTAACATTTTATTTTTCCCTATTACTTGTTCATTTCTTTTATCTAAATTTCACTTTTCTTACTTTATGCTTTTAATTTTCATAGTATGTTTTACACTAGATTAATATATTACATTTTACTTCTTATTTATATAATATATTTCAAATATTATTTATTAATCTTTTTATTTATTTATGTTATTTCTTATTGCTTAATTTTTAATACCCTAAAATTTGCATTTGACATGTATGGTACATTCTAGAGAATGAATAGTAACCCTAGGACAATTTTTGGGGTGATTATAGTAAAATAGTGTAGTAAAATTTAAAAGTATATAAGTGTTAAACATGCGCAGCTTAGGGAAATAATAGGATGGATGACCCGGCGGAAAGTTTTACTTAACTACTAGATGAGAAAATAGATGTTAAATAAAGTCCGATGGTATGATTTGAAATGAAATTGAGCTTAAATAGGGTCCTTAAAATAAACAGTAAAGATTTTACTCGGTACCGTAAATTCGATTCACTATAAGTTTGATCGAGTTTTAAAATATTTCAAAGACCTCCAAAAATTATTCCAATTGCATAAACCCATTAGAAATAGCATAAATGAGCTATTGGAAGTGAAAAATAATTTTTTTGATAATTTTGGAATTTCAAGTTTCGAACCGACTGATTTTGCCTCTGGAGCTGGAAGTATACCAAAACAATGTCAAAATGACTTGAAATTTGAAACACATTTTTCTACATATGTTATTGCTTGTGGAGCAAAATTTTAGAGCATTCTAATAAAGGAACATCAGTTTCAGAAAAATAATAGAAAATGAAGGTTAAATAAATTAGTAGGCTTAAATTCCATATTTAATTCATCTAAAGGCATAATTGTCATTAGCAAATGAGCCATGATCACCTACGTGGATTATTATGGCATAAAGAAGGGTAGAAACCAATGAAACCTTGGCAACTGACTTAAAAATAAGTCATTGGATTAAATATTAAATGGGAGAATCTTGACCATTGGTTTGGTCGACTTAAGGGAAGCCTAAAGAGGTCTAGAATCCTTTACAATTTTGCCCAAAAATCTGCCATATTCCCCCATTTTTCTTGAGAAGTTTTAACCACCCTTCCATTAGGTTTTCAACCATTTTTTTTCTTCATTTCTTCCACCTCCCACTAAATCTCAAGCCCTAATTTCACCTATGTACACTAGAACACATTATCTTTATCTCGAAAATTTAATTAGAGCAAAAGGAAGCTTGGAGGTTGAGAATTTTGAGTTTTTTGTTAGATTTAATTGGGGTTTTTGATATGGTTTTATAGAGAATTATTAGTATGATTATTTAGTAGCAATTACATGTTAAAATACATATTGGTGGCTATCGAAACCAATAAAAATAAAATTCCTACTTAAAACTGACTTGTAATTAGTGATGAGCAGGGTCGAATCCATCAGGATTGGTCGAGTTTTAATTTTTTAAATAACTAGAAAATTAACAAATTAAAAATAAAAGATGGGGGGATTTTGTAAACTAAAAATTAAATAATTAAAAAATAAAATCAAAATAATTAAATAAAAATACAAAAAAGATAATTAAAGACAAAATCAATGGATGGAAATTTTCAGTTAAAGACATTCGTAGCACAGGATTCAATCAACTGTTCATTGATGAAGAAATAATTCTTAAAACCAAATAATGGATCAGTTATAGTCGTCGGCTTCGTGCTCCCGACCTAATATTTTCGTATTAATGAATGAATCAAGTAAGACTGTAATTAATTCCTAATCAATAAACAACCCTTAACAAGCAAAAGAATTTAATTTATTGGTAGCATTACAAATTAGAAAGACCCGATCTAAGCCAACAAATCTATAAGCAAGATCGATTTAGACCAAATCATGCATTTACTCAACATAACAGCCCTTATGAGGAAGCTATACTGATTACTACTTGTTATTGACTTCACTAAACAATTACAAATTTAGCAAATTCAATTAGCAATATATTGCTTAATTAAATGCACAACGAGCTCAAATTGCACACCTAACAAATAATAATCGGGATATTGTTTCCCTAATCCATAGTAAATAACATGAACACTATATGAAATTAAGAACAAAAATTAAGCACAACAATCTCACAGTAAAAGAAATCCTAGCCTTGAATTAATCTTTAACTAAAATAAATATTTAGCCACTCATGGCTGTTACAAAACCACAAATAGAGAATGAAAAAAAAACTTCAGTTCAGAATCCATATTTTTTTCAACCAGATCTGATCTATCCCTTTTATTCTTAATAAAATTCCTAAAGAAGAAGTAGTTTACTCCTACCTAAATAAGAAAAATAAAATAAAATACTAAATAGAATCCAAACTTCCTAAAACTACTGCCTTTTACTTCCTAAATTAAGGTCTTAATATTCCTAAATATCAGTTAGGGTAAAAGTGGCGGCTAGGTCAAATTCGCATAGGAAACATATTAAAATCATAACTCCATTGTTAACTCTCTTGGGTAAGTCCCTTGGGCAACTTGGGCAAGGAAACTGGGCAAGGCTTGGCTTTCTGCCTTGGGCAACTGGATAATTCGCTTGGGCAAGGCAACTTCCAGAATTTTCAACTATCAGCTCTTTGCTCTAAATTTGCTCCAAAAATTCATCGCTTCTCCAAATCATCACCAATTAGCCTAAAAAATATAACTTCTTCAAAATTTGCTCCTACAGTCATTAAAATAAATAAAAAAATGAAAAACACCTAAAACTGACTTAAAAGAATGCAAAATAATAAGCAAAATTCAATTAAATAAATGCTCTTTTAGCAGCTTAACAAATTCTCCCACACTTATCCCATGCTTATGCTCAAGCATTAGTCAAACAACACAATCAATCCCATCAGAAGCATTCTCATCCTCAACCAAATCCCATCCCAAAAGCTCCAACCATATTAAAGTGCAAGGCAAATTAGAGAACGACTTTCAGAAAATTTCCTACTAATTCATATCATAGCATGGGTTCCTCAACTACCTTTTTTTTTAAATTAAAAACAACAAGGCTCAAAATAATTTAAGCATGCAAGAATTTTAAGGTCTTAGTTTAAAATTAAATCAATACACATAGATGGATTGCCAAACCAGAAAAGACAACACACACACAAATTTTAACAAGCAAGGGAATCAAACTACAAAAACTTTTATTTTTGGCATCATTTTTACTTTTGATGCTTTTATTTTATTTTATTTTTTTTTCATGGAGAAGACTAGGATTGCTTACAAGGAATGTAGAGGTCCTTTTTACGTGAGGGCACCCGATTCTGACCCGCATACACCCGGTTACTCAGATAACACAAATCCAAGCGGCTATTAGCTCTACTCATATCCAAATTTTTAATGGATAGCGAAGTAAAATTTTATTTGCTAATCTCCCTTTTTTATTTATTATTTTTTTCAAATTCTGGCGACTAGATTCCCAAACCATAAGCACACAAAGATTTATTTAATGTCTCAATTGGTTTTAACAATCACCTAATGTGAAAAGATTCCAAATTAAGTTTCATGCAAAAATTTATTTCACTTATTAAATTCGAGTCTTGAATTTTCTAATTCAAAAGAATGCTGAGGATACCATGAAATGTATGCAAAAGAGTAAATTATCAAGAAATTGACTCATTTTTGCCTAACATCCAATAGGTTAAAACTAAATGGTCAAGGAATTAATTTAAGATAAAAATTTTCTTCTAAAAAAGAGAGTGAAGTTCAACAAAATGCTCAGGATAAAGGATCAAAAAGTAAATTTTTAAATAATAAAAAACATGGGACAAGCATTATGCCAACATCACTTAAACCAAAAAAAACTTTACCAAAAATTCATTTATTAACCAAATTTTTCTTAACAAAATAAGCTCAAAAATGGATTTAAAATATTATCAACAAAATATAGCATCAAATTTGGTCAACAAAAATCAAAAGGAAAAATTTCAGAATATGCTTTCTAATATCAGCACAAAATCAACATAGACAATTCAAAAATTTCAGCACAACACCACAAAAATCAACACAGCACTTCTATTTCACATCCCTCCCCCACACTTTCTCCTCACATTGTCCTCAATGCGGAACAACAAATCAATCGTGGGGTAAAGGACACCAAAATATATAAGCAAAAAGAAAGAAAGGGTATTGTCTCTTTATGGAAATATGGTGTAAAGCTGTCAGCGATAGCAAAGATAGAGTGGTAGCATCCATCTTATCAATTCTTGAGTCTAGCCATTTTTCCTATAATCTGCTTCGATTTGCTTGACTACGATTGGCAGCATGATGGACTTGACGATGGAGCCTGATCGCTGATCAGCGGTAATAGAGAAGGTAAATTTTGCCGATATGGTGATTGCGGGAGGAGGGATGCTGCTTGTGATCTGCAATTAAAAAGATATTATGAGACTTTTGATTTGGGGAAGAAAGACCTACAGTGAAAGTGAAATAAATTAACTAAGGTGAAAAATAAATAATAATAGTGGGGTTTAAAAAAAATGAAATGGGTTAAAAATAAAAATTAAAAACCCATTGAATTGAAAAGCCCATCAAATTAGAAGACCTAAACTATTTTAAACCCATTAAAATAATTTAAACCCACTAAAATAATTAATGGGTTTTCACCATTAAAGAAGAAATAAAGCTTTGAAAAAGTTAAAACAAATCCAATCTTCAACTCCCAGTAAGTGTCAAAATTAAATTCACTTGCCCACATCTTTTCTTTTCTTCTTTTTTTTTAAAGAATGAACTTTAAATAATGAGCTTCCCCCATCAATTGCAATCGAGGCTTTGAAAAAAATTCCAACAAACCCATCATTCAAAAGAAATACCCAAAAAATTTTAAACCGTCACGATTTTTTTTAAGCAAAAATAATTGAAACTTTATTTATTTATTTGTTATCTCTCCACCATAAAACCAACTAGCTACTCACTTCACCTGCAAAAATGAAAATCAAAAATAGTTAAACACTTATTAAATTAGGCAAAAGGCAGTAAAACATAAAATACAAAAATACAAAAATACAAAATAAAAATAAATAAAAATAAAAATAAAATACTAGAATTTAAATCTAAACAGTAACACTGCAGCCTTAGGTAAAGCTGAACATTGTGTTGCCTCCCAGTAGCGCCTCCCTTTAATGTCTTTGGCTAGACATTTGTAGAATTTTACACCTTTCAACCTGGTCTAGAATCCCATTTTAGTGTTCTTTCATTTATCACTTCCTGCAAATTAGTGTCATTCACCAATTCTTCTCAAATTTGTTAGGCTTTTTGAAAGTGGAGTCTAAATAATATGAAAAATTTAAATTGTTATAATTATCACACAATCTAAATGATTCATTAATTAAATGTTCATTAACATCCACTTTAAAAATATTAGATACATCACTAGAATTTTTCTTAGTATCATAAACATAAAATTTAATGATTTCTTCATCATACTCCATAGTGAGTGTACCTCATACACATCAATTTTTTTCTTGGCTGTGTTGAGAAATGGCCTTCCTAACAAAATATATGAAGAATTTAAGGATTTATCATCCTCCATGGCAAGCACATAAAAATCAGTAGGAAAGACTAACCCATCAACTTGCACCAAAATATTCTCCAATACCCCTTCAGGATAAACAATAGATTTATTAGCAAGCTGAAGTGCTACATTTGTCTCTTTTAATGGACCAACATGTAAAGATGAACAAATAGACAATGACATAATATTTATTGAAGCTTCTAAATCACACATAACTCTTTTATCATAACATTGCCTATAGCACAAGGGATAGCAAACATACATTGGTCCTTATATTTTTGAAGTATTTTTCTTTGAATAACAGCAGAAACATTTTCATTGACAGTAAGTTTTTCATAACCAACCTATTTTTTCTTATTAGTACAAAGTTCCTTGAGAAATTTTGCATATTTTGGTATTTGTTTTATAGCATTAATTAAAGGAATGTTTACCTCAACCTTGCGAAAAGTTTTAAAGATGTCTTTTGCCTCTTTTTCCTTCTTTGATTTAGCTAACCTTTCAGGAAACGGAGGTTGTACAACTAAAATAAAGGGCTGTTCTGAATGTTTACCTGTGGGTTATTCTGTTTGCTCGATTTCTACCTCTTTTTCCACTTCTCTTGCCTTCTTTTGATTATCTCACTTGGGCAAGGATTGTTCCAGCTCTTTTCCACTTTTTAGAACAATTGAACTTGCATTTTGCCTTAGGTTTTCAATGGTTTGTGAAGGAAAACGTCCTTAGGACTCTATTATACTCAAAGACATTGCTATTTGGCTTATTTATTTTCCATGTTTTGAACCCTGGACTTTGTTTTCTCTACATGCTGCTGCAAATCTTTTGCATTAGTTGCTAAAGAATGAACAATGTCCTAAAGAGACATACCTTGCTTAGGAGCTGATTGAGAAGGCTGTGGTGGTAGTCTTGGTTGGAATTGTTGCTGTAAATTTTGCTGCCTTGCTCCATAACTAAAGTTTGATTGACCCATCCACCATGAATTGTCATTATTTACATAAGGGTCATAACTCTATTGTGGTGGACCTAAAAATCTTTTATGTTTATAAGAATTCCCTTGGTAATAAGCTCTACACTGTTGCCTATTTTCTGCAGCCAAGTTCTGAACCAAGTACGTCAGATGTGAAATTGTTGACTCCAGAGAACATAAAAATTCAGCCATTTAAAAGAATTAAAACTAACAAATACCAATCCCCGGTAACGGTGCAAAAATTTAGTGGCTGTCGAAACCAATAAAAATAAAATTGCTACTTAAAATTAACTTGTAATTAGTGATGAGCAAGGTCGAATCCATAGGAATTGGTCGAGTTTTAATTTTTTAAATAACTAGAAAATTAACAAACTAAAAATAAAAGATGGGGGGATTTTGTAAACTAAAAATTAAATAAATAAAATATAAAATCAAAATAATAAAATAAAAATACAAAAAAATAATTAAAGACAAAATCAATGGATGGAAAATTTCAGTTAAAGACATTCGCAGCACAAGATTCAATCAATTGATCATTAATGAAGAAATAATTCTTAAAACCAAATAATGGACCAGTTATAGTCGTCGGCTTCGTGCTTCCGACCTAATCTTTCCGTATTAATGAATGAATCAAGCAAGACTATAATTAATTCCTAATCCATAAACAACCCTTAACAAGCAAAAGAATTTAATTTATTAACAACATTACGAATTAGAAAGACCCGACCTAAGCTAACCAATCTACAAGCGAGATCAATTTAGACCAAATCATGCATTTAATCAACATAACAGCCATTATGAGGAAGCTACAATGATTGCTACTTGTTATTGACTTCACGAAACAATTACGGATTTAGTAAATTCAATTAGCAATATATTACTTAATTAAATGCACAACGAGCTCAAATTGCACACCTAACAAATAATAATCGGGATATGATTTCCCTAATCCACAATAAATAACATGAACACTATATGAAATTAAGAATAAAAATTAAACACAATAATCTCACAGTAAAAGAAATCCTAGCCTTGAATTAATCTTTAACTAAAATAAATATTTAGCCACTCATGGCTGTTACAAAACCATAAATAGAGAATGAGAAAAAAAACTTTAGTTCAGAATCCATCTTTTTTTCAACCAGATATGATCTCCCCCTTTTATTCTTAATAAAATTCCTAAAGAAGAACTAGTTTACTCCTACCCAAATAAGAAAAATAAAATAAAATACTAAATAGAATCCAAACTTCTTAAAACTACTGCCTTTTATTTCTTAAATTAAGGTCTTAATATTTTTAAATATCAATTAGGGTAGAAGTGGTAGCTAGGTCAAATTTGTATAGGAAACATATTAAAATCATAACACCACTGTCAACTCTCTTGGATAAGTCCCTTGGGCAACTGGGCAAGGCTTGGCTTTCTGCCTTGGGCAACTGAATAATTCCTTTGGGTAAGGCAACTTCCAGAATTTTCAACTATTAGCTCTTTGCTTTAAATTTGCTCCAAAAATTCATTGCTTCTCCAGATCATCTCCAATTAGCCTAAAAAATACAATTCTTCAAAATTTGCTCCTACAATCATCAAAATAAATAAAACAATGAAAAGCACCTAAAACTAACTTAAAAGAACGCAAAATAATAAACAAAATTCAATCAAATAAATGCTCTTTTAGCAGCTTAACACATATCATAAACTCATGATTTCCTCATCCCTAAATTTGACCTAAGGCTAAATTCCAAGAAGAAAAAAGGATCAAAGAGGAGAAAGGAAAGAAAGAATAGGAATAGGTAATTTCAAGCTATTTTAAGGTTAGAGGATACAAAACTACACTTTATTTCATTTATTTCTTTGAATTTTACCTAAAAATCACATTATGTAACTATAAGAACATAAAGGAAAATGTGAAATAATTTGAGATAACATAATAAAATGATGTTCTAATGTGAAATAATTAATAAATGAGGAAGAAATAAAGCATATAATGGGTGAACATGCTTTGGCCAAATAGTACATCATAATGTGTAATATGATAATTTGATGTTAATTAGTAAATCAAGCATAAAACGAGCAATACTAACATGAATAATTGCACTATGATTGATTTGTGTTTAAAATAACATGTGGACATAATGGTTAGTATGTGAATATAATGGTGTACATAAAAGTAACAAAGAGCTATTAAGATAAAATAGATGTATGTCAACAGATGAATACAAAAAATGATCTTAGGAATGTATTGATAAGTGTGAATTATACTATATTTTTAATGTGTTTTTATGTGTTTAATTTAGTTAATTTAGTATTAATTTAGTTGATTTTAGGATTAATTAGTTAATTTATGTGTTTTTAGGTTTAATTGTTAGTTTTGGTGTCTTTTAGGGCCAAATTAAAGAGAAAAGGGGCTAAACTGCAAAAAGGAGAAAGTTAAGGGTAGAATTGGAATTTAGGAGGAATTTGGCTTTCATTCATGAGAGGCAGCCATGAATCACTTGACTGAGTGATTTGGCACTCTCCAAAGTGAATTTGGCACTCACCCGAGCAAAAATTTTCTTATTCTACAGTAAAAAACCATTCTCTAGAGCAAAAGAACCAGTCTCCTAAGCAAAAGAGCCACTCTCCCGAGTAAGTGGAGCACTCTCCCAAGTGGATATCCTATTTAGGTGATAAAAATCTTCCTATTTCACTAAAATATGAATTCTTCCAAGATAGGAAGTCATAAAAGGCGTAAAACTCTTCCTCAAAAGGCTATAAAAAGGACTGAAGACACCAAGACTGAGCGAGGGCATCTTAAATATGAATTTTCTTTAATTAGTTTACATTAGCTTAGGTTTAATGTTCTAAGATACAAAAGCCTGGAGTTTAGAAGCCTTGCTTGGAGTTCCACAGAATTGTTAAGGGATTTTCTTGCTTTTCTGAGTTTGTATCAACTTTATTTATTTTGTTTGGTTTCTAATATGAAGTGTGAGTAGTTTTCTTAACTTTTGCTAAAGGATAACTGAACCTTAACTTTTATTATAATGATTTAGCTGTGCTTTCATTTAGTACAAGTTGATTATTTTTTAGTTATTGAGCAATTTCTTATCTTTGGGTTGTATTGAGTCATTGATTAACGTATTGAATAAATGGTTGTTGATTGATTTCAATTGTAATCTATGATATGCATGTTCTTAGGTTAATTCATTGGTGTTGATGTATGGTTATGTTTTGAATAAGAGATAATTGTATGTTAGTAAAAGTGGATTAAGATTAAAAAAAGTTAGGGCTCCATTTAATTAGAATATAATCTCCCGTAGCAATAGCCAAGCATCTACATATCACCCCTAGACTTTTAAGCTAGACCCCAACCCACATAGGATAGAAAACCTAATTTAGAGGAAATGTTTGCCAATTTTATAAACGTCCAAACTAATTTTATGGCTAATCAGGATGCTAAATGGAAATCACAAGAAGTTTGGATGAGAAATCAAGATGCTTCTATTAGAAATCTAAAAAATCAAGTAGGGCAACTTGCTAACTCTATCTCAAATAGGACACATGGAACTTTTTCATCTAACGTGGATAGGAACCCAAAAGAGCAAGCCAAGGCAATTACCTTGAGAAGTGGGAAAGAGGTGAAGGAAACTGAAAATGGTAAGCCTTCTTCAGATTTGATGGAACCGACACCGGAGGTAAGCATTTCTGAATCAATTAATGAGAAATTACCTATTGTTGAGAAGAGCAAAGGTAAAGAGAAACTTATTTCTACTGTGCTTGATGTGTCTAAATTATCTTATCCATCTCTAGCTAGGAAGGAAAAGCATAATGAGCAGTTAACTAGATTTTTACACATGTTTAAAAAGTTACATGTAAATTTAACATTTGCTGAAACTTTGTTGTACATGAGCAAATATGTTAAGTTTATGAAAAAATTGTGTTTTAATAAGAAAAATCTAGAAGGTGTAGGAACGGTTCAATTATTTGATAATTGTAGTGCAATTTTAATGAATAAAATTCCTGAAAAATTAGAGGACCTGGTAGTTTCACTTTACCATGTGAATTAGGAGGAAATTTTGTTGGACATGCATTATGTGATTTAGGTACTAGTATTAATTTAATACCTTATTCAATTTGCAGGAAATTGAATTTAGGTGATATCAAGGAACCCCAAATGACACTGTAATTGGTGGATAGATTTGGCACTCACTCGAGCAAAAATTTCATGTTCTGCAATAAAGAACCACTCTTCCAAGCAAAAAAACAACTCTCCAAAGCAAAAAAGTGACTCTCCCGGACAAATGAAACACTCTCCCGAGTGGATATCTTGTTTAGGTGATAAAAGTCTTCCTATTTCACTAAAACATGAATTCTTCTAAGATAGGAAGTCAAAGGAGGCGTAAAACTCTTCCTTGGGAGGCTATAAAAAGGACTGAAGACACCAAGACTGAACGAGGGTATCTTAGATTTAATGCTGTAAGATACAAAAGCTTGGAGTTTAGAAGCCTTGCTTGGAGTTCTATAGAATTGTCAAGGGAGTTTCTTGCTTCTATGAGTTTGTATCAACTTTATTTATTTTGTTTGGTTTCTAATATGAAGTGTGAGTAGTTTTCTTAACTTTTACTAAAGGATGCTTGAATCCTTAACTTTTATTGTAATGATTTAGTTGTGCTTTCATTTAATACAAGTTGATTATTTCTTAGTTCTTGAGCAATTTCTTATCTTTGGGTTGTATTGAGTCATTGATTAACGTATTGAATAAATGGTTGATGATTGATTTCAATTGCAATCTATGATATGTATGTTCTTAGCTTAATTCATTGGTGTTCATGTATGGTTATATTTTGAGTAAAAGATAATTATACGTTAGTAAAAATGGATTAAGATTAAGAAAAGTTGAACTAAGAATAGATTGAAATTAAATTTTGTTGAAAAAGAGTTTAATAGACGTTTAGGAGTCAAAACTGGATCTTTATGCTAAGTGTTAAATTGTTCTTAATAAGAAGATTTAATATTTAGAATGATAGTCTAAATAAGCTATCTGGCTTTATATTTCTAGTTTTCCATAATCACTTGTATTCCTTTTAGTTAAGTCATTGCAATATTAGTTATGGTGGATAGTCCTATAGCAGAAGTTGTCTTTAGTATTGATTTTTACTAATTTTTAGCATTGATTTTTACTAATTTTAGCATTGATTTTTACTAATTTTTAGTAATTGCTTTGTTCAAAATTAATTGTTAAATTTTATTTCTTAGTTTAATTCTCTTATAATCATCACACAACTTGGGATTTCTTTTATTCTTCTCACAAACCATTCATTCTAAAATCTAAAACAAGGTGCATTTACACAGTTTCCCTTGGATTTGAAATTTGGGGTCTTAATTTATATTTTCCTATATTACTAGCCGATTTAGTACACTTGCTAGACACCAGTCATGTATATGACATGAAAAAGAATGAGAAAACACAAGATATGCTTGAGTACTTAATGAGGCCGAATGGTATACCATATGATATAACCATGTTTTTAACATGTTTGAATGTTCTTTACCATGTATGTTGTGATTTCATATGTAATATTGATGTATGGATGAAGAATGAGAATGTATGATATGATACATAATGGAAATAACTCAAAGATTGGTGTAGAAATATAACATAATGTGAAATAATTAGTTGCCCTTAGTGTACAGTAGGTAATCCAAGATCATAGGATATAATGGCTAGCTATAGGGACCCAAATACCACGATAACACCATGAAATTAGATTTTTAGTGACGGTTGGGTATGCTTAAGTAGTCACCTCACACATACAGTACTGAGGGATTGTTGTGTTCAAGTAGTCACCTCACACATATAATACTGAGGGATGGTTGTGCTCAAGTATTCGCCTCACACATATAGTACTAAAGGATGGCTATGCTCAAGTAGTCATCTCACACATACAATACTGAGGGATGGCTATGCTCAAGTAGTCACCTCACGCATACAATCACATAGTATATTCATATAGTTACATCACACATTCTTTGTCCTGCATATCCTGTTTGAGGATTTTTACTGGTCATCACTAAGGGAAAAATGTAAATATACGAGAAAATGGGGATTAAATGGTAAACCATGCATAAAGGATGTCATAAGTTGATTAAATAATAAATAATGTGAAAATGTAGTTAATACTTTTAGAAAGGGCAAAACTATAATTATGCAAGAAAACAGGGATCAAAAGATAAATTACGCATAAAAGATGCCATAAATGTGACTAAATAAGAAATAAGGTGAAAAACATGATTACTAGTTTCAAAAGGGGCAAAAATGTAATTACATGATAAATTAAGGGTAAAATCATAATTTGGCATAAAATTTGATAAAAAGGTTAAAATAGTCAAATAAGCAAGCAAGGGCAAAATCATAATTAATGAAAAAATTTCATGGACCAAAATGTAATTTACCACTTTCCGGGTAAGCATAAGGACTAAAATGTAAATTTTACATCTAAAATGAAATAAAAGTCAAAAGAAGCAAAAAGAGTCAAAATTGAGGTCAAACAAAGTCAAACATGATGGAAAGAAAATTTTGGGACTTAATGGTAATTTTCCATTCAAGTAAGAAATATGTGAGGTTAATAAGAAAAATGAACATAAAAGGAATTAAATAGTAAATTAAGATAATTAAAAAGTTAATTAAATTAAAATGACAAAAAGTGACATTTAATTTAAGGGGGAAAAGTGGTAATTTGTTTAAAATAATATACTTAGATGAAATTTTGTATAGTTGTTTCCACCACTAGGCAACAATGTTGCTTAGCGCGTGGTTTGTTGACTGTGCACAGGGACATGTTAAATAAGGACTCGATGAAGGCAGCAAGATGGCATGTACACGTGTCGCTTTTGAACCAATTTAAATCTCTTGTGTACTAGGTTTATTTTTGGATAAATGGTGTGTAATATATTACATTGTACTAAGAATGCTAATTAGTAGTGAACGTATGTATATGTGTGTGTGTGTGTGTGTGTGTGTATGTGTATTAATGTATGCATGTATGGTAAATTGATGTTGTGTTGCGATGATGATTGATGGTTGATTTTAGAAGTGTTATGAATGCTATTGGAGTATTGGAGGTGGAGACTACCTTTTGGGAGTGTTAATTTGACAATTTACAGGTTTTGGTAGCACGGTTTACGAGTCGTTATATTGTCGAAATTTTTGCCAAATGAATAGTAACTTCACAATGCAAAAATGAAGTTAGGAACCAAAGGCTAAGTTAAGCTATTAACCAACAACGAAAAATGATAATTAAATTAGTAACCACATGACATCATCAATAATAATGTACAGTGTACTGAGAATATTGAATAATGTAAGGTGTTACATAATTAGCCTAGTTCATTTACTATTTGTTATTTATTTGTTTAAATCTTTTATTTATGCATTTTACATTATATTAATTTATTATTTTACTTTCAATTTATATAATATTGTTTATGATATTTTATTTGCTATTATTTTATTTGTGTTTATTTATTTGGCCTAATTAATTAATATTTGTGATTTACTTGTTTATTTTTATTTATATAGTTATGCAAATAGTTGATTCCCTTTAATTAATTTTTTTACTTTACTTTATTTTATTTATTTTATGCAATATAGTTTAGTATATAATGTGAATTTATTTCCTATTTGCATGTTTTTTTATTTATCCAATTTTTATTTATTTAATTTATTATTGTTATTATTTAAATGTTTTAGCATATGTGTGCCTATAAACGCTGCATGAATTTCGGATGCATCATGCATTCTATGTATTTTGTCTAATTTATTTCTATTATATTAAAATAATTATTTATCTAATTTGTTTGGATTAACTAATTATTTATCATTTATTATTTGATTTAATTCATTATTGACCAATACTATTTTATGTCCCTTTTAATGCACTTAACACATCCACATGTCAAATTGGATTGGAGAATTGAAGAATAAGGTGAAGCGAATTAGCTTAGGATTTATTTTCCTATTTACCTATCATTTTGGGTCTATATTATTATTATTATTATTATTATTTTCTTTTGTGTTTTTATATAATCAGTTATAATAGCTTAGTAATAAATGATTTTTGCATGATAATTAGGAAAATTTACACTAAATATTTTATACTTAATTAATTTGGCTTTTTCACATAAAATGGACCAATGTCCACTTTTTGTCTCAAAAATCGCACAAAAGAATTTCATGAATGTGCATGAGGGAGCCAATGTTCCCAATGTAATAAATAGCCCGATTTATGTATGTCATTTTATATTTCTAGTAGTTTATGCATATCACTTTACCTTTCTAGCTAAACGATACTTGCTCGAGTCAGTTAAAAGTTTTATACAAGTTTGAGGGGATTTTTCTGTAATAAAATAAACCAATGTCCTATTTTTTCACCCACAAAATGATAAGTAAAATAAGGATTTTTCTTTATGAGCATTTAAGGTTTCTTCCATCTTAAACTAATTAACAGGATTCTCTTTCAAAGCCATAAGGGATCAAATGTCCCATCCTTTATTCAAAATACATCCAAAACTCTACCTTTTTTGTAAATGTGCAGGCGATGACCAATGTCCTTATCCAAATACACTCAATAAATCCTCGATTTACACATGATTTTTTTAGCAATGTTATTTTTTATTTTGTTCTTATGTGAACTACTCTATAGTATTGAAATAATATGCTTGAATGCGCCTTTCAATTCTTTGCCATGAAAATGTATGAGGAAAGGGTTAAAAATAATTAATTATAAACACATGTTTATATAAGCATTAACTAAGTTATAAATAAGAGTGAGGTCCTAAACTATCTTTGGTTTTGGCCTTTTAAAGTTAGAACTCACTTTTTCAATATTTTATTGGGTGGCGTCTCTATGATACCTATCTTGTGGTGCCTAGCAGATGCCTTCGTAGGTTGATTGTCAACAACAGATGGGAATAAAATCATGTCTATTGCAATGCGACTACCCTTCATCAGTTAAATGAATCTTTTTTCGATCTTGAGCCCTAAAAGTAGGCTTTTGAGAGAAAACCAGATGCCTTCGGGGTTTGGCACGTGTCACAATCTCAAATGACACCATCATGATGGCTTAAAGGATAAAGAATTTTCCTTTCTCTTTAACTGTTGACAAATTTTGGGGATTTGGTTAGGTATATAATGACAAGGTATCAAATAAGCTTATGTTCAAAACTAGTTTTCTAGCTAGTTATACCAATGTGTGGTTAATCACTTCTTTGAAAAAAAAAAGAGAAAAAGAGAAAGAAAGAAAAAAAGATGTTGTTAGAGATGAAAACTATAACTAGCTCTCTAAACAAAAGTTAGGCCAAAAGACAGGGTGAAAACCTAGAAACAAGTAGCCTACCTAATAAAAAAAATCTATTTTAGGCAAAAGTTAGACATAAAGTTATGTGAAAATCCTGAACAGGACGAATTTATGACTAAAAAAAGTTAGTATGAAAACCAACATGGGGCACACAACCTTTAAATAATAACAATAGGTATTGAGAGAAATAAAGCAAACCGATGGTTAGCTAGATCAGCCTGAATAAGTTCAAGTACGATCATTGTCAGAATAGGTGAAACTATGGCTCAACCTACCTCGAGTGCCATTAGTAACATTGCAAAGAAGGCAATTGCCCATGAATTCATTCCTAGTTGTAGTTAGATGTTAGATACAATGAGTGGACTAAGGTCAAATTATCATAAAAGGTCGAGTGTCAGAAAAGCCTTTTCAATACATGAAATAAAAGCTCTAAAGATATGGAGTCATCTCAATGCCGTCAATTATATGTCTATAGTGGTAAAACCTCTGAATGCTTATGGTCCTCCTCGAGTAGTTTATTGTACAACTCAAAATATGTAGCAAATTCATAAAGGTAGAAAGGAAATAGTATCCATAGCCATAAATTTATTAGACAGGAGGCATAACTCTTAATGAACAAATTAGAGATGCAAGATTACGAATCCCAACATCATGCAAGAGCTAACAGAAATACATACGGTTAAATCTTCTTGAGAAATTACAGGTCAAAATTCATAAAACAAAGACTGAACTTTGCCAGGTACTTGGGGGCGATAAATAACAAAGCTGGGAAGGAAAGCTTACCCATGTTTCTACTAGAAAATAGAGTTTTAATGGGTGTTGAAAAGGATATCATTTAAATCACATTGACAATTAGACTCTGTAATCTCCTGAGACATGGTCTATTCATTATTTGCCTACATTCTTTCAACATATAATTGTTTATGCACCTAATTTTCATGAACATCTCGTAAATACAATTTTCACAAACATTCATGTCCAACTTTTTCGCCAATAGTTAGTATACATATTTTTCTTGCACATATGATTCTTCACATACATCCCATACATGTAATACTTTGCATGTGTACCATAATATAATTTTCTACATGTTTCCAGCATTTCACATGTACAATTCTTTGCATATGCCTCATGTAATTTCTTTCATACTTCACATGCATACACTTCACATATATATAATTCTTTCGCATACGTATGATCTTTCCCTTGCATCTCACATAATTCATTACAAGTAGTTCATGTACATAATTCTTTACACATATGTCACATGCATAATCCTTAGAGTGCATTTCATGCACTTAGTTTTTTGCATACATGCCATGCATAATCTCATGCAAATAGTGCAAACACTTCACGTGTAATTTCATGTGCATTGTTCACATGCATAACCCCTTGCATGTGGTCTATGTTCATAATTTCACGCATGTGATTCACACTTGTAATTCCTTCTATACATGTGTTATGTTCATATCTTTGCAGGAAAATGCAAATAAACTCCATATGCAAAGATAGATCAGAGGGCAACTGCAACCTAAATATTGTTAGTGTAAGCCCTAGCCCCAATACATTGTAACGAAACACTTGAAATTAATAAAATGAGGCATTTGTTTTATCCTTTGTATTCCTGTGCATATCAGTTGATAAAACTATCCAAGAGTGTTGTTTCGGTTTAAGTTATCATGTGTGAGGCACATGGATTGTAAGACCTTGAAACAAATGAGACATCATTCTAAATATCCCTAGTCAGTCATTGTTATGGGAATAACAAATGAATTAAGACTAGTATGCTCTCTCTGATCTTATGAGTTCTGTCTTACGGATCATTAGGACAAGAGTGTCAATCAGAGATCATAGATACATGTTAAAGAACATGGTATCTGGATTCGATCCGCTCATGAGAACACTACATGGTACAAGTCATAAGTGTTTCTCATATGCAAGTTTTGTATCGGAGTTCTTAGACCTGAAATCTCTATGAAACTCTTTATGAATTACTATGTACTTTGACATACACCTAACGTGCTCGTAACAGAGTGACAAGTACGGGTATGATTGGGTATGCACTGATTCATGTTAGAGAGCATGAGAGAAGTGAAGGGATTACCCTTCTCGATAAGAGAGAAAAATATCACCGGCCACTTGATCAGTGAACTGAGAAGTGTATGGCCATACCGAGATGAAATAATGAGTAATCATTATTTATCTGAGAATTCAGTGTCATTGGAATATCAAGAAATGAATTAATGTATATAAGGATGACTAGTTCCATTCCTTATATTAATTCTGATATTTATGGGTAAGGGACTATGCGAAATTGCATTAGGTCACCAAATGCCATATGCATTTTCATTTAATTTGGAATGCTATAATATCTTGCTAGAGAATATATATAGCCTTTGAATTAATTTATTAATTCATTGCCAACATTAAATGGACCTATAGGATCGCACACAAAGCATTGGGCTTAAAATATTTAAATTAAGTATTGGACATTAATTTGGGCTTTTAATTAAAGTCAAATTAATGTATGTAATGGGTTATAATATTGCTATTGGGATTTGGTCCATGAGAGAGAGAAATTCAGTCCATAAGGTTTAATTTCAATTAATTAATTATCTTGTGTTAATTAAGTTAATTGAATATTAAAGCCTAAAGGAATTTAAATTAAATTAAATCACTTATATATTTAATGATGTGGCCGAAATTCCAAGAGGGAAATCAAGGAATTTCGGCACATGCTATATATTTAAATTAAGTGATTTCATTTATTTAAGTGTCTTATGTTTTATTTCAAATTTGAATTTAAATTCAAAGGAGTTTAATTCAAAATATATTACTTATCTTTAGGAAGTGATAGAGTTTGAATTAATTATCTTAGGATAGTTGAATTCAGATTAATGAATTGCCAAAGGATAAGCATATATATTAAAAGAAATAAAACCCTAAACCTAATTTTTTTTGTGGCATGAATAGTAACTCGTGAATAGTAACTCGTGAATAGTGACTCTCTCTCTCTTAATTCTTTTGTTCAATTTTTCACAAGGAGAAAGGATTGTTCCTCATTCTCTTGTGTTATTGAGCAGTAATAGCAATCTAAAGAAGTACAAAATCAAGTTTTGTAGCTTCAAACTATAACCATTACACAATACCGAAAAAGAGATCTAGCAATCTCGTTTTTAAGCCGACGGTGTAATTGTGTGTGTGAGAATAGAGGGAGTGGCGCAAAAGGCTATTCCTTGGCATTGGTGATCGAGATCTAAGGCGGACAAAGCCATCTTTGTTGCTGGTCATCATCGGAATAAAATTTTTAAAAGGCATCAAAAGTTGTAAGTTCGATAACCCTAAAATTGCATGTTTCGATTCTATCTTTGGATATGTATGGTATGTATGATAAAATTTTTATTTTTCCGCTGTGCTATCATGATTATCATACCATGTCATATTCCATCAGTGGTATCAGAGCCTAGACATGCTTATTTTAGTGCTTTAGATGCATGAAAAAATTAATTAAAAATCGTTATTTTGAAAACATGCAAATCTGAAATTTTCTGTTTTGAGTTTTTTGAATTGTTTTGGTGTAAAAACGATTTTAATTGATTAGATAGGTATTATAATTAATATGACATGTTAATATACTGTCCTAAGATGTTATTAGGGCTGGTAATGGTCGGATTTAATTATTTATACCTGATAGTACATGTTAATTATGAAACTAGGTGCTAGTTGGCATGTAAATTGCTAGTTTAACAACTAGTTTTCAAAATTAAATGTAAAAACGTTTTTGGCATGTTTGTAAGTGATATTTAAAGATTAATTATCAGGTCTGGAAATTTTTTAAATTTGGTTTTAATTCTGGTCCATGATAATTTAATTGATTAATTTTAAAATCACTTAAAACAATGACTAGTTTGTGTTTGTTACATGTTTAATCAACATTGTTTGCTTTGTTTTGATTAAAATGGTAAAAACACATTTAGATTAAAATGGTACAGAATATTAAATCAATATTTATGGACTTATTTAGATTATTAAATGACTCATAAAATTGATTTAAATGTTTGTGCATTTCATGGCATTACATAAGCATTAAACAACTAGTTTTGTTGTTTGTTTGTTTTTGCATGAATGCCGTGTTCTATTATATGTGTTCTTCATGATTTTATTTTTAATTCATGTTAGCACATATTATATGTATTTTTAATGTTTATGGGCTGTATGACATAAAATTAAAAATGGCAAAATTGGAAATTATACTAGAGTTGATTTATGGCACAAATCTAACTAGTTTGTGTTTTGGGCTTTTAAGAGAACTTATTCAATAAGAGGATTTAGTCCATTGGGCTTCGGCCCAGGCCCATCACGGGGTCTTCTCTTAAAGGTTCAAGTACACAATTTCCATTAATGGGCTTGGCTAAATTGATTAAAATTGGACTTTGTCTGATCCATGAATGCTATGTATATTTATTTGCTTGTTTGGTGTGATGAATGGATATGCATGGTGCATTCATGGGCCCTGGGTTTTTGTAATTAAATATGGCCTACGTGCCATTATATTTTATTGTAAAAGTTTCATTTATTTCTTAGAATAGAATTTATTTGAAGACTTTGTAAATCAAGACGAAGCCCACCGGAGTGGAGAAGCCCAACTCGAAGATTCTTATGTAATAGTATAGAATCTTAGTTGTAAGTTTTTGGGCCCATGTTTGTCACGCTTTACTTTATGCAATTATATATATATGCATGCTATGTATGGATGACAAAGCGTATGCCATGTAAGCCGTAATAAAATGAATCCCTAAAAATATTAAGTCACAAAGTTGCCTTCCTAATTCGAAACATGTCAAGGCATCGATCATCGGTCACGTAGACTAGGAGTCCTAGATGCGCCCGATTATCTTTGTGAGGCATGGGTTGTGAATGTAGGTTGGACTTATCATGGAAAGGGATGCCCGGACCTAGGCAACTAATAAATGGGTTGTGCTATAACATCTTAAGATGTTAGCCCATTTGATCCAAGAGTCATGTACGAGACATGGTTGGAGTTTTCCTACCTAAGTAACTTAACTTGTTAGGTGTACAAGCTCAGCTTGACTAATAAGTTGTTGTGAAAAGTGGATCTTGGCCCACATTAAATCACTAACGCGAATTATTTAAAGGGATATTAATTCGGTTTGTGGGATCATAAATAACACCTCATTTAATCTTGCTAAATTTTATTGTAGATTGAAAATAGCATCTTCAAATAACAATTTCTCATTGCGATCGGTCCTTGAAAAGGACAAATTGAATGGCACCAATTTCATAGACTGGTCTCGAAACTTAAGAATAGTTCTTAAGCAAGAGAAAAAGTCATATGTTTTGGATGCACCCTTGCCTGAAGAACCAGGAAGGAACGCCTCTGCTGTTCAAAAGGAAACTTTTGAGACCAAGAAGAGCGACTCCAACGATGTGACCTGTCTGATGCTGGCCACTATGGTGCCTGAATTGCAAAAGCAATTTATGGACCAAGAGGCTTATGCGATCATGGTCCACCTCAAGGAGATGTTCCAAGAGCAAGCTCGTCACGAGAGGTTCGTGACAACAAAGGCATTAATTTCTTGCAAGATGGCTGAGGGTACACCTGTTAGTACCCATGTACTCAAGATGAAAGGGTATCTTGATACTCTTGAGAAGCTTGAGGTACTAGTGCCAAAGGAATTGGCCACTGACTTGATCTTAGGATCATTGCCTACTGCTTATGATCCATTTGTGATGAATTATAACATGCATGCAATAAACAAGTCAGTCACTGAGCTTTATGGGATGCTTAAGAATGCTGAAGAGAACATTCGAAAGACCAATCCCATTCTAATGGTTCAAAAGGGAATTAAGAAGGGACCCGCTAAGGGAAAGGGAAAGGGAAAGGCAAAACCCAAGTCAAGTGGGAGTGCACCTCAGGCCCAATCCAAGCCCAAGGTGCCAAAACTCAAAGAGAGTGAGAGCACTTGCTTCCATTGCAACAAGATAGGGCATTGGAGGAAGAATTGCGCTCTCTTCAAGGAAGAACAAAAGAAGAATGGAGCCAAGGCGTCCAGTTCTGGTATTTTTGTTGTTGAAATTAACCTTTCTATTTCTACCACTTGGGTATTGGATACCGGTTGTGGTTCTCACATTTGTTCAAATGTGCAGGGGCTAAGAAATAGGCGGTTACTTGGGAAGAATGAAGTGGACCTCCGTGTGGGGAATGGAGCACGAGTTGCTGCCATGGAGATAGGCGACTATCACCTCACTTTACCTTCCGGACTTTGTATTGTTTTGAATAATTGTTATTATGTGCCTGCTATGAGCAGAAACATTATTTCAGTTTCATGTTTGGATAATGATGAATTTGATTTTGTTATTAAAAAGGGCAATGCTCATATTCATCGCGAAGGCATTTCTTATGGCAATGCCATGTTGCAAAATGGCCTTTATATCCTTGATTTACAAAACAAAGAGTCGATATACAACATTAATACAAAGAGGGTTAAATCAAATGAATTGAATCCTACTTACTTTTGGCATTGTCGTTTAGGACATGCAAACGAAAAATGCATTTCAAGACTCCACAAAACTGGAGTGCTTGGGTCATTTGACTTAGAGTCTTATGACACATGCGAGCCATGTTTGCATGGAAAAATGACAAAGAGTCCTTTTAACAAGAAAGGTGAAAGGACTAATGGCTTATTGGAACTAATACATACCGATGTATGTGGACCATTAAGTACACAAGCTAGAAGTGGTTTTAGCTACTTCGTGACTTTCACAGATGACTTCAGTAGATATGGCTATGTCTATCTAGTGAAGTACAAGTCTGAAACTTTTGAGAAATTCAAGGAGTTTAAGAACGAAGTAGAAAACCAACTTGGCAAAAGTATAAAAGCCATTCGATCAGATCGAGGTGGCGAATACTTAAGCCAAGAGTTTGATGATCATCTAAAAGAGTGTGGTATTATTTCACAGCTCACTCCTCCTGGAACACCGCAATGGAATGGTGTGTCCGAAAGGAGAAATCGAACTCTGTTGGACATGGTTCGATCTATGATGAGTCAAGCTAATCTTCCTATCTCTTTTTGGGGTTATGCATTAGAAACTGCGGCGTTTCTATTGAACCGTACTCCAACTAAAGCAGTTGAGAAGACACCATACGAGGTATGGACTGGGAAAGAACCTAATATGTCTTTTCTCAAGATTTGGGGCTGTGAAGCACATGTTAAGAAATTAACATCTGACAAACTAGAGTCCAAATCGACTGTCTGCTTGTTTGTGGGCTATCCCAAAGAAACAAAGGGATACTACTTTTACTCACAAGCCGAGAACAAAGTATTTGTTGCTCGCAAGGCTGTTTTCTTGGAAAAGGAGTTCCTTCTCAAGAAAGACAGTGGGAGTAAAGTAGAACTTGGAGAAATTCAAGTGCCACAAGCTCCTATAGAGGATGGTTTGGAAATGGGATCAAGTTCACAACCAGTTGTGGAACAAGAACCCATTACACAAGTACCTAGAAGGTCTAGTAGGGTACGTCAGGAGATTGAGAGATATGGATTTCTAATCACTGACAGTGACACTATTGAGTTAGTAGATCGTGAGGATCCTACTACCTACCGAGAAGCTATTAAAAGCCCAGACTCGGATAATTGGCTTGAAGCCATGAAATCCGAGATGCAATCAATGTACGATAACCAGGTTTGGACCTTGGTTGATCCACCAGAAGGTGCTAAGGTAATTGAATGCAAGTGGTTATTCAAACTAAAAGCTGATAAGACCTACAAAGGTAGACTAGTAGCAAAAGGTTTTTGACAAACTCATGGTATAGACTATGACGAGACCTTTTCGCCTGTAGTCATGCTCAAGTCCATTAGGATCTTGCTTGCCATAGCTGCATATCATGATTATGAGATATGGCAAATGGATGTCAAAACTGCTTTCCTTAATGGAAATTTACTTGAGGATGTGTATATGACACAGCCTGAAGGTTTTGTCAACCCCAAGCATCCTAAGAAGGTATGCAAGCTTCAAAAATCCATTTATGGATTAAAGCAAGCATCTCGAAGTTGGAATCTTCACTTTGATGAGGCAGTCAAAGAATTTGACTTCATCAAGAACGAAGATGAGCCTTGTGTGTACAAGAAGGTTAGTGGGAGCATAGTAGTGTTTCTGGTCCTATATGTGGACGACATCCTTCTCATTGGGAATGATATTCCAACATTGCAAAAGGTTAAGCAATGGTTGGGAAAATGTTTCTCAATGAAAGACTTAGGTGAAGCCGAGACAATACTTGGTATTCGAATCTATAGAGATAGATCGAATCGGCTTTTGGGACTAAGTCAAGAAAAGTACATAGACAAAGTACTAAAGCGTTTTAGTATGGGAGACTCAAAGAAAGGGTACATACCTTTGGCTTTGGGAGTTCCTTTGACTAAAGAACAGTGCCCTAAAACCAAAGAGGAAAGGGACAACATGAGTAGAATCCCATATGCATCTGCTATTGGATCTATCATGTACGCTATGTTATGTACTAGGTTGGATGTTGCTCATGCACTGAGTATAACCAGTAGGTTTCAGCAAGACCCTGGTGAGAAGCATTGGTCTGCTGTAAAAGGGATCCTTAAGTACCTGCGAAGGACTAAGGATCACTTCTTGGTGTATGGTGGTCAAGAAGAGCTCGTCATACAAGGATATGCCGATGCTGCTTTTCAGACCAGCACTCAGGATTCTAGATCGCAATCTGGATTTGTTTTTGTTTTAAACGGTGGTGCTGTCAGCTGGAGAAGCTCAAAGCAAGAAACCGTTGCCGACTCAACTACAGAATCTGAGTATATTGCAGCAAGTGAGGCTGCAAAAGAGGCTGTTTGGATTAAAAATTTCATTAATGGATTAGGAGTGGTCCCAAGCATCCTAGATCCATTAGAAATTTTCTGTGACAATAACGGGGCCATCACACAGGCTAAGGAGCCCCGGTCACACCAGAAATCCAAACACATACTCAGAAGGTACCACCTGATCAGAGAAATCATTGATCGTGGGGACGTCAAGGTTAGCAAGATATCAAGTGAAGACAATGTAGCAGATCCTTTGACGAAACAGTTACGTCCAAATCTGCACGAAGCTCATTTGAGAGCGTTCGGTCTTAGGGCTATGCCCAATTAGGACTAGTGCTAGTGGGAGATTGTTAGTGTAAGCCCTAGCCCCAATACATTGTAACGAAACACTTGAAATTAATAAAATGAGGCATTTGTTTTATCCTTTGTATTCCTGTGCATATCAATTGATAAAACTATCCAAGAGTGTTGTTTCGGTTTAAGTTATCATGTGTGAGGCACATGGATTGTAAGACCTTGAAACAAATGAGACATCATTCTAAATATCCCTAGTCAGTCATTGTTATGGGAATAACAAATGAATTAAGACTAGTATGCTCTCTCTGATCTTATGAGTTCTATCTTACGGATCATTAGGACAAGAGTGTCAATCAGAGATCATAGATACATGTTAAAGAACATGGTATCTGGATTCGATCCGCTCATGAGAACACTACATGGTACAAGTCATAAGTGTTTCTCATATGCAAGTTTTGTATCGGAGTTCTTAGACCTGAAATCTCTATGAAACTCTTTATGAATTACTGTATACTTTGACATACACCTAACATGCTCGTAACAGAGTGACAAGTACGGGTATGATTGGGTATGCACTGATTCATGTTAGAGAGCATGAGAGAAGTGAAGGGATTACCCCTCTCGATAAGAGAGAAAAATATCACCGGCCACTTGATCAGTGAACTGAGAAGTGTATGGCCATACCGAGATGAAATAATGAGTAATCATTATTTATCTGAGAATTCAGTGTCATTGGAATATCAAGAAATGAATTAATGTATATAAGGATGACTAGTTCCATGCCTTATATTAATTCTGATATTTATGGGTAAGGGACTATGCGAAATTGCATTAGGTCACCAAATGCCATATGCATTTTCATTTAATTTGGAATGCTATAATATCTTGCTAGAGAATATATATAGCCTTTGAATTAATTTATTAATTCATTGCCAACATTAAATGGACCTATAGGATCGCACATAAAGCATTGGGCTTAAAATATTTAAATTAAGTATTGGACATTAATTTGAGCTTTTAATTAAAGTCAAATTAATGTATGTAATGGGTTATAATATTGCTATTGGGCTGTGGTCCATCAGAGAGAGAAATTCAGCCCATAAGGTTTAATTTCAATTAATTAATTATCTTGTGTTAATTAAGTTAATTGAATATTAAAGCCTAAAGGAATTTAAATTAAATTAAATCACTTATATATTTAATGATGTGGCCGAAATTCCAAGAGGGAAATCAAGGAATTTCGGCACATGCTATATATTTAAATTAAGTGATTTCATTTATTTAAGTGTCTTATGTTTTATTTCAAATTTGAATTTAAATTCAAAGGAGTTTAATTCAAAATATATTACTTATCTTTAGGAAGTGATAGAGTTTGAATTAATTATCTTAGGATAGTTGAATTCAGATTAATGACTTGCCAAAGGATAAGCATATATATTAAAAGAAATAAAACCCTAAACCTAATTTTTTTTGTGGCATGAATAGTAACTCGTGAATAGTGACTCTCTCTCTCTTAATTCTTTTGTTCAATTTTTCACAAGGAGAAAGGATTGTTCCTTATTCTCTTGTGTTATTGAGCAGTAATAGCAATCTAAAGAAGTACAAAATCAAGTTTTGTAGCTTCAAACTATAACCATTACACAATACCGAAAAAGAGATCTAGCAATCTCGTTTTTAAGCCGACAGTGTAATTGTGTGTGTGAGAATAGAGGGAGTGGCGCAAAAGGCTATTCCTTGGCATTGGTGATCGAGATCTAAGGCGGACAAAGCCATATTTGTTGCTGGTCATCATCGGAATAAAAGTTTTAAAAGGCATCAAAAGTTGTAAGTTCGATAACCCTAAAATTGCATGTTTCGATTCTATCTTTGGATATGTATGGTATGTATGATAAAATTTTTGTTTTTCCGCTGTGCTATCATGATTATCATACCATGTCATATTCCATCAAATATTGCACGATCACCAATGTCAGCTAATCAAATTAAGATAAGATCCCTATGGAGTAGAAATCAATATAATCCAAGGGATGTATCCTAGAAAATGAGGTCAACTATATGAGCACTATGTAGGGGGCAGTTATAAAGAGATGGCTATCTTGCTCAAAGATAAATTTACATGAGATAGAATCGTGCAAATCCATAAAGAGGCTAGTATCTTCTTCAATTGTAACAACACACTAGCATTGAGTCCTCTTCACAGGTACCAAGTCCTTTTAAAAGCCATTTAATCTATCTCTAAGGGTTCAACATGCCGATAGATGGCATCTACCACTCAAATTGTTCTATTTTTGCATTACAAGCTACTAGCACTAATCAGATAACTTGTTCTGGTTTTGCATGCCAAGATACAGGTACTAATTAGACAACTTATTCTAGTTCTGCATGTTGAGACATTGGCACTAATTAGAGATAATCATTCAACTTATTTTGGTTTTGTATGCTGAGATACTATTGCTAATCAGACAACTTATTATAGATTTATATGCTAAGATACTTGCGATTATTCTAGTTCTACATGCCAATAATCTGGTGCTAATCAGAAATAATCAAACAACATGTTTTGGTTCTGCATATTGACGAACTAATGCTAATCAAACACAACTTAACTCAACCTATTCTGGTTATGTATTCCTACAAGATGGCACTAATTAAATACAACTCAACTCAACCTATTTTGGTTTCACATGTCGATAAGCTAGCGCTAATAAGACACAACTTAACTTAACTTGTTTTGGATCTACATGCCGACAAGCTGGCATTAATTAGATATGACTCAACTCAACCAATTCTAGTTTTGCATGCCAATAAGCTGGCACTAATTAGACATGACTCCACTCAACTTATTTTAGTTCTACTCTCTGACAAACTGGCACTAACCAAACATAATTCCACCTGTACTGGTTTTGCATGTCGAGAAAATTGCACTAATTAAACATCAATAAAGGGTTAAAACGTCAATAAGTTAACGATAATTATCCCATTAACTGTGGTCCTTGTCAATAAGCTAGCATTCATCACCTATCTTACTATGATTCTCACTAACAAGCTAGTATGAATCTCTTCATTAGCAATTCACACCAATAAGGAGACCATAGCCACCCCAAGTACGCGTCTCTCACTTTTTACTCTGAACTTTGGGTAACCTAAGCACTAGTGCACTAACTTCTCCAAAGTTAGGGGTAACTATAGACATTGGTTCCTAAGGCAGCTTCTAATCAGGATTAACTAATAAGGATTATAATGCTTCAAAATAGCCAAAAAATAGAAGAACGAGGCTCTTTTCTTTGAGTTTTGTGTTCTTAAAAGGAAAAATGATTTTAAAAAATGATTTTTGAATGCTTTCCTTTAGAATTTTTAGTGCTTTAAAAAAGAAGGGTATTTTCTCGAGGTTTCTATTTTCTAAATTATATTAAACAAAAATTAAAATAATAAAAATGATAATTAATTCAAAATAATAAAAATAATAGAAAAAAAAGATAAAAAAGAGAGAAAAAGAAAAGAGAGTAATTAACTAATGTAAAATAATAGGATACTTATAAATGAAAATTAAATAATAAAATTAACTAAAATAAAATAAAGAGGTTATTTACAAAAAAAAAAGGAAAAGAGAGGAAATCTTGCAAAATTTTAAGGTGAGAAGGAGACCTAGAGAAACGAAATTATACAGGAGGATATAAAAATGAAAAAACCCAGGGAATAAGGAGAATGCTAGATTTGAGACTTTTTTTTAGAGAGAAAAAGAGCAAGAGAGTGGAGAGGAAGTATGATATGAAAAAGAGGCCTAGTGCAAGAAAAGAAAATAAAAAAGAAGAGTAGTGAACACACACATAGAGAGCAAAGGCAATGAATTTCATTATTTTTTCTAATAAAAAACTGAGAGGGAGAAAGGAAAAAAAGAGCAGCTTCAAGGAGTGGATTATCTTGGTTTTATAGCAACACATCTAAGGGTAATATTCACTAACCATTTATGTTCCTTAAATTACTGTAAAGGTAGATTTATAGTGATAATGTTTTATTTTCTTCTTCCTTTTTTGTTTCTTTTCTTTCTCTTTGATCTCTTATTCTTAGCCTGCAAATTGATCTTTTTTCTTCATCTTCATAATTAGTTAGTTACTAATGCATAGAAATTCCATTTAAATTAATGTAAACTAGAGGATTTACACATAAATGTAAAAAATACTATTAATCCTCTCCATTTCTACCTATTGTGCTCCTCGGCATCTCATATCTTTCATGGTGTTTCTTATTAATTCCTATTCCAAATTATATTTCCATACATCAAATGAGATTTAGGTAAGGTCTTATGATTTGTTCATGAGTTCTTGCCCCTGGAGCTAGTTTTTATATAAAGCAGAATCCATTAGAGCAAAAAACCGACAAAGTTCGATACCATCGATGGACAGGGAGCCGACGAACGGTCATCGACCATTGTAAGTCATGGCCAATTGGCATTTCTCGTCAATCCACCTACCTTGACCACCACCCAATCTGTACATCCCGTCTCTTGTTGCACGACACCTATAACGTCCCCTCTATTCTTGCCATTGTCGCATATTTTCCATGCATGCATACATTAATTCATCCTTTTGCATAGTCATTCATTAATTTAATATTTTAATGACTTAGTATTTATGCAATTTTTTTATTCATTCATCACTAATTTCTCTTGTTATTAGCATTATTTATTATATATTTGCCTGATAGGCCTTACATTTAAATTTGTCTATATTATCATTATATTTTGTTAATATTTTTTTAGCCATTATTATTATTATTGTTGTTGTTGTTGTATGATATGTTTTAATATTATTTGATTGTTAATATTTGGCTTGAATTTGTTTACTTATTCATTTTAAATTATTCTTTAGAAATTTTTGTTGTTTATTCTAACCTTTCTTAAACTATTGTTAATTCTATAATTTTTAATATTATTTTTTTATTATGTGAATTACATGCTTCCTGCATATATTATAATATTGTTATTATTGCCGTTATTATTGTTTTTATATGACCTTTACCCTTTTCTTCTTTTCTTTCATCCCTTGTATGGTTTGCATGGAGTTTACTCCCTTTCACTCTCACATCATATCACTTTGGTTCTTCTTTTTCTATTCATTTTGTGCATATATCTTTTTTAAGTGCCATATTAATTTGTTTTACATTTATGCATTTGCATTTGTATAATATGCCTCATATTATTTATTGAATTAATATTGATGTACACAATTTATAACTTAATATTAATTTATTCTTTTATTATGTTTATATCATACGTTTTAATATTATTTATTTTAATATTATTATTTTTTGTTATATTTTTTATTTATTAAAACTTTTGCAAAATTTTAAATATTTAGAAGATTATTAATTTTTATTGACTAAAATACTTTTCAAAATGCACAGAAGCAAACCCTAGAAGTGTGAATTTTCTATCGTTCACCCTACCCCTCTCCTTGCCTTCTTAATGGTGACCTTACCTCCACCAGAGATTCAACTCCTTGACCTTTCATCATCGCCAACAAACTAATCTATTGATCTCCTTCTCTATGTTTCAACCTTACTATCTCTCTCCCTCACCCTTACTCGATTTGTCTCTATCTCGCTCTCTCCCTCACTCAATCTATCTCTCTTTCTCTTACCCTTACTTAATTCGATTTATCTCTATCTCTCTCTCCCTTACTTTATCTGTCACTTAATTTGCCCTCTCTCTCTCTCGCCCTCACTCAATTTGCCTTTTCTCTCACCGCTCTAACCACCGATCGTCTCCTAAGCACCAATGTCACTAGTTGCTGTCAATCTTGCCCCTTTGATTTGGGAAAATACAATTCAAGTTCTCTTTGTCTTAAATCAATATAAATCTAGTAATTTCTTTCTTTAGTTTCTCATTTTAATTTCTTACTGTTGTTTATTTTTTGTCCCAATTAATGAATACTGCAAATGTGGTTGAAATGTTTATAAGACAATACTTTTAACTGATAACTTATAAGCCAAGGTTGCATTTTGCCATTATCATTATGCTCGTATGAAATTTGTCATCCATTTCATGGTAATTTTTAAATTTCTCAAATCTGAGTATATCTTTTGTTAAATTTTCTGTAAAAAAAAGTCATTACTAGTATCGTTTCTCTTTACCCATCAGCAGATTGGGCACAAGAAGGTGGTGACCTATGTCTGCCAGTGCCATAGTCATGGTTGTAGTGCAGCTCAGATGCATAGTTAAGAATAGTCAAAATGTTATTTTTATGCATTTTAAATTATGTATGAGATAAATTATATTATGTTCTTAATTATTTCAATTACTTTCTTTGGTAGTAACTTGTCTAGTAAAACTTTGACAGGGAATATTCCTCTAGAGTTGCCAAAATTGAATGGTTTAGTTGAAATGTGATTTTAAATATCTTTATTCTTTTGTTTGTCTTAAGACACTCAGTAATTTTAAATGCAATAATGGTTTAGACTTAACTTGTATTGATTTTATATTTGTCTTGTGGTCATAGTTTGCTTAACAGGAATTCTCTGACTAGTCTAATACTTGATTTTAGTAGATGTACAAACTTGGAGATCATGTAAATTCAGATAAAAAAAAGATAATATAAGTAGGTTAGTGTTAATTATATCTTTGAGAAAGAGAAAGACCTAGTTTAGGTTGGTTGGTTTCATTGATATGTTGTTCTCTATCTGGTTTTGCATTGTGAAGCAGAAGAAGAGAAAATTATAGGGTGTAGATTTTGGTTCTAGTGATATATATAAGAAAAATGGGTTAGCTAGATAGAGCTTTTAGGCATTCTTGAAGCATTTTATTAGAATCAGAATCTATAGTTATGTCTCCACATAAGTAACGGATAATTAAAATTATTAGCTAAAAAATGAAATGAAACAGTTGGAGGATAAAGTGCAATGAAAATTTTCAAAAGGTTTTCCTGTGTTGAGATGCTTCTATGTAAAGACAAAAGGAAGACACACACATACACACACACACACTTTTGGTATGAGAATATATGCCTTCTTTATTTCTCTTTTTGTATTTTTTGGATTTATTTTAAAAAAATTCAACAAAAATATTTTTAATTTCCATCAGTCTTTTATTGATTTTTAGGATAAAATCTCTAGCCAATGTTGATGAATTGCTTTGCTTTAGGATGGGTTCCTTTTTCATTTTCTTATTTTAAAATCCAAATTGGCCACACTAAGCTCAATTTTAAAATCTAGAAGCAATTGAACTAATCAGTGAAGGTCAGTATGAATGTGCAATAACAACTTGGATAAAACTTAAGGGAGAAATTAGTAATAGTAACAACTTAGTGGTAATTAATTCAATATATAGTGCTTCATTTTTTCTTTCAATTAATTTAATAAGCATTTAATTAATTAATTAATTAATTAAAATTTTATGTGGATTTATCAGGATTTTTATAATTTTTTATTAGATTTTGGTATGGATCCAATATCAATTACAACAATAAAATTATCACAAGCAAGAGGGATGAAGAGATACATGAAATATATGAGCTTATTTAGAAAATCATCTTCAAATGGTGATGATGATATTGATAGCTCAATGAATGGTGCAATTAAAAATAAGCTAAATATTATCCCTCATAATATCACAAATGATTAATTAATTAATTTCTTCTTTAATCAAGTGATTAATTAAAAATTTTATTTATTCTTTGCATCTCTTCATCCACTTAAGGATAAGGATTATCATCTTCAATCGATTGGAATTCAGGAGGTACAAGCAGTGGCTCATTTTGATTAGAAGATGTTGTATAGAAATTTTTTCTTGATACAATTGAAATTCCTTATTTAATGGCTCGTAAAGAGGTGAAAGACCTTAAGATTTGTCCTCATCCTTTCCCTAAGGCACCCAGTGCAATTAATGTTTGATTGCCCACTTTTGATCTGGTTCCCATTCCAATCTTTTGAAACTTTAATGGATTCATGTCAAATCTAATAAAAAGAACAAAATACAATATGGACATCTCATCTAGTTTAACACATCATCATTTAAATTTCAATTAGTTGCAACATACACACATAATTATATAAAGTTTAATTAGTATACATTTATAAAAGCCTTATTATAAGAAGAATATGATAAAATCCAACCTTGATCAATATTTTCCTTTTCTTTTGTGTTTAATTATCAAATTCCTCCAAATCCTCTTCCATTTTTTATACAACATTAAAGGAATCATGAGATATAACCTTTTGTACAATATGCTAACCTATATTGGAATGATCATTGATATAAAATACTTGTGATTCTTGATTGACCATGACAAAAGGTTCATTTGTTTTTGATATTCATTGATGATTAACACTTATGAAATCATATTCATCTATTTTTAACCTTTTTTTTATTTGTCATAAAACTAATCACATCGAAACACATTCACTCTTGTTCCCCTATGAAATTGTAATTCAAGGATCTCAATCAATTCTCTATAGTAATCAATATTTCCATTCTTTTTATTCGTTTCTCTAACAAAAACCACTTCATAATTTTGTGTCCTCAAACATTTATCACAATCTTGTACATGAAACCTATAACCATTAACAATGTGGCCTTTGAAACTTGTCATATATTGTGTGGGGCCACATTACAATAATAACAAATTAGTCATCATCTTATTATCATGTTAGACTGCCAAAATCATGTTATATATTAACAATAATTATGAAGACACTAAGAAGAGGTAAACTATATCTAACCAAAAACTTACCTTTATCTTAACCCAACTAATGAATTGGAGACTCCATTCTAAATCAAAAATGTGTTGAGAGGTATCAGATTGAATTTTTCAGAACTCTTTGTAAGAAATTAAAGTACAACAATGTGTCATTCGGAGGGAAAAAGATAATAACGAAGATAGTAAAAGTAATTTATTGGAGGTACATACTTGAGGAAGGGTAGAAACTCATCAAAATATAAACATAGGCTAGCCCCAATTCATATGCATCAAGTGTACATTGTTTTCTAGCCCCTATAGCTTACTAGGTTAACAAAAGATAGATAAACCTCCATCAGTGTTAACCCTACCATTATAATTTTGTTCAAGGCGATTAAATCTTATTTCCATTGTTTGTAGGTACCTTGAACATAAGGCCATATGTTTACTTGCCAAGTACCCTTCTACAATATAACCTTCCGGGAAAGCCCTATTACCAATAAGAGACTTTAAGAAGTACAACCATCACTCTACTAGATACATCCATTGGTATTGAATAGGTCTGGCAATCTTAGCTTCATTAGGTAAATGAATTGACTAGTGCATCATAATATCAGAAAATGAAGGAGGAAAGACTTTTTCTAACTTGCATAAAGTAATAGAAATTTGGGTTTTAATTTGCTACAACTCATCAATATTTAAACATTTTTCTCCATGAACATTGAAAAAAAATGACAATTCAATGAGAGGGTCACATATGAATTTTTAAAGTAGACCACATATGGCAAGAGCGAGTAAATGTTATAGAAGAACATGAGAATCATAACTCTTTAAACCTGAAATTTTGCAATCTTTAAGGTTGACACATTGAGAAATATTAGATGAAAACCCATCTAGAACTTTTAGATTCTTTAAAAAGCTACATAATTTTTTCTTCTCTTTAAGAGATAATGTGTAACATGCAATGGGTAACTCATATTTATCACTATTTTTTATTAGATGTAATTCTTTCTTGATATTCATTGCTTGCAAATCCAATGGAGTATTTATGCTATCCTTGGTTTATCTTTTGACATTTAAAATTGTCCCTAAAATATTATCATATACATTTTTCTCAATGTGTATTACATATAAATTGTATCACAACAATAGCATTTTGTAATATGGAAGATTAAAAAAATGCTCTTCTTGTTCCAATTATCAGCTTTATTAGCATTTGATATCTTAGTCTTTTTCATTGGATCCTTTGTTAGCAACAACCCATCTAAATAGATTAAGCAAAGAAAGGAAGCTTCAACCACTGCCCCCAAGGCCTGCAAAAAGTCAAAGGTTGCCCCATTATAGGGAGGATTAGTATTATGCATATCATCAACACACTAGGCACCTAACCGACTATTGTTATAGCTTGAAGAATAAGATTCAGGACTTGATAGATAGCAAGTAGATTTCAGATCCTAAAAAGAAAGATAACGAGAAGAAAGGTGGTTATAATGCGCTGCCACCTCTAGTGTTTATGATTTGGTCTAGCCTACCTAAATGGTACTGATAATTGTGAATTATAACTACATTATTAGTATAATTTTAGGTGTTTAAGTTAATTAATTTAGTGTTAATTTGGATAATTGTGTGTTTAATTTTATAAGTTTTGAATTATGTTGGATTAATCTTATTTTGGTGTTTTTAGGTGCTAAATTAAAGAAAAGAGGAAGTTATTTTGAAAAAGAAAAAAATTAGAGTAAATTAGGAAGTTTGAAGAAGGGATTCACATTGAGTACTAAGAAAAGCCCTCACCTGAGGGGAATTTTCCTGTGAGGGGATTAGGCCCTCACCTAAGGAAGAAAGTCCCTCTCCCGAGGGAAGGCATAAGTGATAGAGGAAAAATAGTCCCTCTCTTGAGGGATAAAGCGCTCAATGGAGGGGATGTGTCCAAAACACGATGAAACTCTATTTTCTTCAGGAATAGGAAGTTGAAAGGCACCAAATCTCTTTTCTCCAAGGTATATAAGTAATACAAAACACTAAAATTAGGAGGGGAGAAAAGAGACAAATTTTCTTCATAGTTTTAGCCCTAGTTTTCTTTAGTTAATTATATAGTAGTTTAGACTTAGGTTTTTTATTTAATTTGATTTGGTGTTATTCTTTGCAAAAAGATTTTTAGGCATTCGCAACATGATGTATGATTATGTTCAAGACTATGAATTGATTCTTTTGAGAGTGAAAATGGAAGATTTGACGAGAGAGATGTAAGAACTATAATACTTATATCAACCTTCAGCAATCTATTCATCACCATCCTTGGAAGAATCTTATTCTCTATGGGTTTTATAATTCTTCTTGACTTGCTTGCAAGTAGAGAGAAGAAATTTAGAGCTAAAAAAGAAGAATGGATGGCCACAATTAATTCACTATAAGAAAATCTGGAAATAGCAACGGAAAAATTGCAACGAAATTGATTCTGTTGCTAAATTATCAATGGAGTAGGAATTCCAATGCTATTTAGCAACGAAAAATATAAATAGCAACAAAAAACATATTTCGTTGCTAAAAGTGGAGGGAATTATTGACCCCAAAATTTAGCAATGAAAATTAGCAATGAAATCCCTAAACCATTGCTAAAAAAAGGGCCAATGGTTGGCGGAGAAATTTTGGAACGAAAAATAGGAATGGAAAAAATTTTCATTACTAATTTAGCAATGGAATTCTTTTTCCATTACTAAAATTGCAACCGAATTTAAATTCTATTGCTATTTTAGCAACGAAAATTGAATTTGGTTGGTATTTTTGGTGCCAAAGAGGTGGAAAAATTTTGGGACAAAAAATACCAACGGAATTTTTTTCCATTGGTAAAATAGCAATGGAATTTGAATTCCATTGCTATTTTACCAATGAAAAAAAATTCCATTGGTATACAGTTGCTAAATTACCAGAGTTGGAAAAATTCAGTTCCAAATTAGCAACGAAAATCAGATTTCGTTGCTAAATTAGCAACCAAATAGAATTTCGTTGCTTATTTACATTTTCAATTTCATTTTCAATTAAAAATAGCAACAGAATTCATTTTTGGTGGCTAAAATTACAACGAAAATATTATTCCATTGCTATTTTAGCAACCAAAATAAATTCGGTTGCTATTTTCATTTTTACCCTATTGCCTTAGGTATAAATAGACCTTTTTGCTGTTGTTTGATTTTTTGTGAGCCGCAATCACTTACCCATTTTCTTTTCTATTCTCCTATATTTCTCTCTCTTTCTCTCGAATAAGAATACCAGGCATAGCACTTCCTCTAAGCAGCCTTTTGTTTCATCTCCTCCGTCTTCATCATCCAAAAGATCTAAAGTTTGCATGCATTATTGTTGACCTTTTTGTTATTTTGTTTTATTCATAATGGTTTCAATTTTATGGGGTTTTGATTTAATAGTTTTCATGTTGGTGGGATGCAAGCACTACAAGAAAATCTTGAAATAGCAACGGAATAGATTCCGTTGCTAATTTAGCAACAGAAAAACAATTTCGTTGCTATTTAGCAACGGAATATAGTTTTCGTTGCAAAACTTGGTTGAATTTTATAAAATTAGCAATCGAAAAAAATTTGGTTAGCTTCCATTGCTAAAAGTGGAGGAAATTTATGGCGCCAATATTTAGCAACGAAAATTAGCAACGGAATTTGTATTCCATTGCTAATTAAGGTAGCAAAAAATGGCGGATAAAATTTGGGACGGAAACTAGCAACGGAATATAAATTCTGTTGCTAATTTAGCAACCCAAATTGAATTTCATTGCTATTTAGCAACGGAATGTAAATTTCGTTTCTAATTTAGCAACCGAAATTGATTTCCATTGCTATTTAGCAACGAAATTCAAATTCGGTTGCTAAATTAGCAACGAAATTTACATTCCATTGCTAAATTTCACTGTCAACGAAAAATAGCAACCAAATAAAATTCGGTTGCTATTTAGCAACGGAAATTTGTTTCGGTTGCTATTTAGCAACGAAAATTTTTTTCAGTTGCTAAAATAGCAACAGAAATTAAATTTCATTGCTAAATAGCAACCGAATTAAATTCGGTTGTTAAATTAGTAACGAAATTTATATTCCTTTGCTAAATTTCACTGTCAACGAAAAATAGCAACCGAATGAAATTCGATTGCTATTTAGCAACGAAAATTTGTTTCGATTGCTATTTAGCAACGAAAATTTATTTCTGTTGCTAAAATAGCAACGAAAATTAATTTCTGTTGCTAAATAGCAACCGAATTTAATTCGGTTGTAAAATAGCAACCGAATTTAATTCTGTTGCAAAAATAGCAACGGAATAATGATTCCGTTTCTAAATTATGGGCATTTAAGTACTTTTACCTTTGTTCTACTATAAATCGCGAAACCCCTAGATTTTCATCTCTTCCTTCACACCGCCTTCCCTCTCTCTGTCTCTCTAATGAAGCAGTCGATGGCAGACAACTCCTCCCTCACACAACGCCCCTCTATCTCTCTCTCCAACAAGGAAGTCGACAGCAGACATCTCGACTTGCTGCAACTCGACACAGACGATAAATTTCGGGTATGATTTTTCTTTTCTTATTTTCTTAATATATATGTAACATAAACAAATAAAACTTTGACTAGCAAAAAAAAATGGCATTTTGTTCTCTTAATCAATGATTTTTTTTATTATCTTACAAACATGATTCTCTTAATCATGGATTTATTTTTCCTTGTCTGCGGATGAACTGTCAGGTCTTGTGTGTTGTTATTAGAGACTAGGATTGATGTGTGGTTTATCTGGTTTTTTTGTTGTACTCCTTGGCTACTATAGTTTGCAGACGATGCTGTGGAAAGCTGGTTTGGAGTTGTGGGCTATATAGGGGTCTGATTTTGTTTAGCTGGCTGTGAATTCCCACTTTATTAGTTCCGTATAAAAGGTACTGTGGAATTGCTTACTTTGGAGTACTACTAAATTTTGGTTGCTTAAGAGGCACTGCAGATTTTTGCTTTGATGATTTCTCTTGAGTCTCATGCAGATCTCGTGGTACCTGTTTGTCCATGAAGAATTGCATATTCATGCTTAACAGTTTTGCCTGAGTGGCTGCTTTTTCGTATGTTAGTTTTAGTGTTTTAATTCTTGAGGGTTGCCTTAGTCTTGGCTTTTGAATGTGTGGTTCTTGTTGGTTATGGTTTTTCAACTTTGGTCTCTGCTGGAATTATTGTAATAGCAGTCTGCTGGGCATCCTTTTGCCTACTGTCTATGCTCTTTTGATTTAATGGAATTCATTGGCTTATAAAAAAAAGCTAAAACATGTGATTTCTGGACTTTTTAGAAAAATAATGTTTAGTGATTAAATGTTTCTAATTTTTCTTATTAAAATATCTAAGCAGCTGGGCAAGACCAAAGCATTATATTAGGTTTAAGAGCTCTCCTTTTTTTCTCAAAACATTTCTCTGTTTGTGTTATCCATTTTAGCTAGTTCAGGTATATATCTTTCTAAGATAAAATGTAGCATGGTTGGAAATTACCCACATTATGGAGTATGACTTGACAATTGAATGCTGGAATTGTCCAAGTCAATTGGCCATTATTAATTTATTTCTTTCTAAGAAAAAATGTAGCATGGTTGGAAATTAGAACCTCTTAGTACATTAGTGTCAGTATATATATCTATGGTCTATAATATTGATGTTATTAATAAGATTATTGTTATTAGAACCAATTATATATAAAGACAAAAACTTGAAGGGCAGTTGCTTGCCCCATCCAGAAGAAATTGATTCTTTTATATGGTTATAGAGGTTGTATTTTACTGTCTGCCTCAATTTAGTGAGTTGCTTAATATTCCTTCTAATTTGTGATAACTTGGGAATTGCCTTCTTCAAGAAAAAATCAGCCGCCCTTTTCTTTTTGTAATCTCTTACAATGATAATTATAGTGGAGAAGACTTTCCTCAATGATTTGTATTTGGGTTGGGCACCTATGCTTGTAAGGTGTTTTTCTTCTCTATAATTTCTCAATTACAGTTTAATTAATAGATGAATGTGTTTTTACTCTCGCTATTTTTGAGCTTTAGTGTTTATTTCGTTTATCTATCTTTTTTCTCTACATTTTATTTAATTTTACAATTTCTTTCTATACTTTTTCTCCAAACACCCAAATTCATGTTTGATTTAGGTAATAGAGTAGTTGTTTTAAACATCCTTTATGTTTTAAATCCTTCATTCCAAGTGATATCATAATCAGTTGTTTCAAAAAAGTCTAAAAATATATATATGCTTTTGTTCTTGATTAGGACCACTGATTTGAACACTGCTTTTGTTACAAACTGCTAGAGTTTATAGTTTTCCTACCATTAGATTCTTTTATCTGGTTATAAATGGTGAGTTCATTGAAGATGGTATGGCCTTTTACTTTTAAATGGAACTTTGTTTGCTACTAACTGAAGCAGCGGGAGAAATTCAAAGTGTTCAGTAATTGATTACATCAAATGCTTTAACATGAACATGTATATATATTTTGCATATACATTTCTATTATAGGATGGCAGCAACAAGTTAGATGAATAGGAGGAAGAACTGTAAGACATTTATATAACCCAACAAGATTTAAGAGTAATTTTCTGCTCTGTTGCTTTTTCAATTTGATTTTAGTTGATAATGTGTTTATTTTAATCATAATTATTGGAGTTAGATGTTGCAACATATTTGATTTAACTTTTGAGGTCAAGTGTCATGTTGTCATTATGTATTATGCTTGATTTTGACTCAAGTGCATGTATAATTAATTTTGTTCATCTAAAGCCAATGCTAAATTTATATCCGACTAATTATTTTAATTGAATTTAATGAAATGGTTGTAGTTGGACATTTTCAGGAAGACACTTAGCAGTCACTTCAAGAGGATGAAGAAAGTACTGATCCTGTAAGTGATAGCTTTTTCTATGCCTTATTTTTTTTAATTTTATGAATAACAATGTATATGAAGGTTTTGAATTCAATTAGTATGTTTTTTTAAACAGTCAGGAGCTCCACATATCACATTGCCACCTATTTATTTAACCCATAAATTTTATGTCATGATGCTTTTTTCATGGTAATTCTGAAGTGTTTTGTTCCTATGTTAGGAGTAGGATCCAAATATATAATTGCATATTTAGGTTTGCTGAAAATCCATTATAAAATAAAATAAAATAAAATACTTATTTTGTGTGACTGTTGTATCAAGGTATATAGGCTGAAACGATTCGACCTGTGGGCTACTGGTTTCCAAAGGATAACTTGATTATCATGGTTGAGTGCCACGTACCTTGATGCAAGTTAATTTTATGTCATGATGCTTTTTTCATGGTAATTCTGAATTGCAAACATTGATAAACCTTTCCTATTTATTTAACCCATAAATCTAATTATGAAATTACCTTATTTGAATAACAGTTATGCAAACATGAGTAATATTGATAGATCTTGGATGTATAGGCGATTAATGCCAGATGGTCTCATTAATATTGAGTTTGCCAAGGGAGTTCAATCATTCATTGAATATGCAGGTTTGCAGCCTGCATATATGCAAATGCAGAAATTGAAGTGCTGTTGCAAATGTTACACTAATGGTCTTAGTTAGGCAATTTTGTTATCTATACCTATAAGTTTTGTGCTCATTTCCTTTACTTTTTATTTTTTATCATAAGTAATATGTGAACTTTTGTATAGAAATGTGCTTGAAATAAGAGAATTAGAACATAAGGCGCACTCTCAAGCTGAAACACTTGGGTGTGCTTTGGATGTACATAGTCTGGAGTTGAGAGTTAAAGCTGCCAATGAGGCTGAGGCTGCTTGCCAATGAGGCTGCTTGCGATGTTAAAGTAAAATATAACTTTGATTAGCATTTTACAATGAATTGCATTAAAGGATATACCCATTTCCTTGAGAGGTTACAGGATATACCACTTGGACCTGGCGACAAATGCAGGGTTTACTTGCTTTTAATTTCTTGGAAAACCTTAGCATTTTAGAAATTTACTTGTTGGGTCATTGGTGATAAAAATTTTTCCACAGGAACTTATATAGGGTCTTGATTAGATGTGAGTCACCTGTTGGCTCATTGAAATGAAATATGCTTCACATGTTTACGTATCCAGTAGGACACTATTTCTTTTATGGTGTGTTTTTCTGGAAGATAAATTAAACTCTTATATGTGTTTGTTTTTGTCCTTCATCTGCCTTTCGTTTAAATTGTTTCTTTCTGTGTTCTTTCAAAGCTCAAGTTATTGTTGTAGTGAAAGGCTAATTTTCCTATACCTTTGAGCTACAATCCGTTTCTTACTTGTAAATTTGAATGCTACATTCTTGCTGCGAGAAACTTAATAACACTCATGATGAGCTGAAATGGTAAAAAAACCTATTGATTTACCTTCATGTGTTCTTCTTTTAGTTGAAGGAGGGATGTTCTCCTTGTTGTCATTTTCACTTAAATTCTTATATAGATTACTCTTTATTCTATTTTTTAGTTGTAATTGTGAAAATTTTTTCCCTTATTGTAGAATGAACAATGGTATTTTGACTATTATTTCTTATTGCTTGTTATACAGGAAATAACTATGGGTAGAAAGCCTACATATCCTGAAGTTTTTATGCACACTCACACAAAAAAACATGATGGTCAGACATTCGTCAATACCCGTTGTAGACAACTCAATGTATGTTAAATTTATACATCAATATTAATTATTTTATAAAAATATAGCTAATTAATTCTAATTATTGTAATAATAGGAGCAAATACAAGAGACTCTCATTCAACAGTGGCAGAGCTCTGAAAGTGTTGATGAGAGTCAGATTTTTCTTCAAGTAGTTGGTGGTAAGAATAACCATGGGAGGATTTTTGGTTTAGGTTCAATTGCAAATACTTCACATTCGAATTCCTCTACATCATCTATAGCTGCTTGTAGTAAGCGATGCGAAAGTTCTGAATTGGATTTGGTGTGATGTTCTTACACATAGGATTGCTTAGAGCTTGTTTTAAGTTTAATTATGTTACACTTGCATGCCAATTGCACTTAGCTTACTTATTGTGTGAGAATGTTGATAGATTTCAATTGTTGGCTTAATATTGGTTAAGATTGCATTCAAATTGGCTTAATTATTTTGTACTTACCATATGTTTGATCAAATGCCACAATGTCCAATTTGAAATATTTTTCTTCATCTTATTAAGCCAAACCATCACAAATTACCCTTAGACTTGAGATTATCCACTCATACACTTGATGTCAATTATGCAACATATTGATTTTGTGTGTTGAGCATTAAATCATTTTTATCCAAGGTGCTTTTTTTCATTTGGTTACCATGATTATTAATCCTTGTTTTTTACACTATTTTGGTTCTAGAGGCATGTTTGAATTATTCAATCACTTCCTTTGGTCTCATATTTCCTCTTGGCTTGATTATGGTTCTTTGCTTGTGATAATATGGTCTTGAGTCAAGTGTGGTGTTACTCTAGTCTCTATTTCTCTTGGGCACTTACTTATTAATCAAAACTTGTGCAGTGAATTGATATTTTTGCTAATTTGCTGAGAACAGCAAGATTTTAGAGATGGAGATAGAACTCAATTGAACTCGATATTGAACATCAATTTAGGGAAGTTCTTTCATCTTGCTCATGAACTTTTTTAGCTTTTGTTTTAGTTTCTTTAGTTTGGTTTGTGATTTTGCATGTTAGTTGAGTAGGTTTAGTCCCAATATCAAGTATTGTACATTTAGCTTAGTTTGCCCTAGTTTATTCTCAAAATCAGACTAGTTGAACTTTAACTTAGAATGTGCTATGGTCAATATCTTTGTTTAGCATTAAGCAAAGCATGTTGTTTAATAAAATTTTAGCTAGTTTAGCATCCAACTTGAATTATATTTGTGAGTTTCCAATTTTTGAACACTAAGAATAGTTTTTATTCACAAAACACCAGTGCATTAAAGTAGTTAAGTAAGGAATTTTAGAACATTAGAACATTCCTCATTACCTTTTGAGGCATAGAAATAACTCAAACAATCTAGAAATTGATCTAGGCATTTTTTTCTTGTTTAGCCATAATTTAACTTGTTTCCCACCCTATTGGTAATTTGTCCCTTATTAGCCATTTTAAGCCTAATGAGGCATGCTTAATATATGCCATAATTATTTTTCTTTTTACACTTATCTATTTACCATATAGCCTTAGAAGCCTTTATCTTTCCTTCTAAGAATTGGTCACTCTAGGATTGGGATGGATTAACTTTTGTTGGGTAAATAAAGAGTGCAGTTGAGAGGGTTCTTAGGATACCATTATTAAGAGTTATTGATGAAGTCAAGTAAGTAGTGAAAAATTGAACTTGTAATACCCATGTTATCATAGGTTGCCAACAATAAAGCTAAAAAGTATATAAAGAAAAAGAAAAAGAAAAAAGTTGCAATAAAGCTAGAAGTATATGGCAAAACTTTAAGTGTGGGGTGTTTACAAAAGGAAAACAATTGTGACTTCTGAATTAAATGAATTGTTAATTGAGAGTAGTTTCAATAACTTTATCTCAAAACATCTTTTGTGTATCAAAAATTTAAAAAAGCAAGTTTGGTTAACTGATATGTTTTTGAGTTAGTGGGATAAACTTTAAAAATGTTTGTCTATTCAGTCAAAGAGTGGCTATTCTTACACATAGGATTGCTTAAAGCTTGTTTTAAGTTTTATTATGTTACATTTGCATGCAAATTGCACTTAGCTTACTTATTGTGTGAGAACATTGATAGATTTTAATTGTTGGCTTAATATTGGTTAAGATTGCATTCAAATTGGCTTAATTATTTTGTACTTACCATGTGTTTGATCAAATGCCACAATGTCCAATTTGAAATCTTTTTCTTCATCTTATTAAGCCAAACTATCACCAATTACCCTTAGACTTGAGATTATCCACTCATACACTTGATGTAAATTATGCAACATATTGATTTTTTGCATTGAGCATTAAATCATTTTTATCCAAGTTGCTTTTTTTCATTTGGCTACGATGATTATTAATCCTTATTTTCTACACTATTTTGGTTCTAGAGGTATGTTTGAATTATTCAATCACTTCCTTTGGTCGCATATTTCCTCTTGGCTTGATTATGGTTCTTTGCTTGTGATAATATGGTCTTGAGTCAAGTGTGGTGTTACTCTAGTCTTTATTTCTCTTAGGCACTTACTTATTAATCAAAACTTGTGCAGTGCATTGATATTTTTGCTAATTTGCTGAGAACAGCAAGATTTTAGAGATGGAGATAGAACTCAATTGAACTCGATATTGAACATCAATTTAGGGAAGTTCTTTCATCTTGCTCATGAACTTTTTTAGCTTTTGTTTTAGTTTCTTTAGTTTGGTTTGTGATTTTGCATGTTAGTTGAGTAGGTTTAGTCCAAATATCAAGTATTGTACATTTAGCTTAGTTTGCCCTAGTTTATTCTCAAAATCAGACTAGTTGAACTTTAACTTAGAATGTGCTATGGTCAATATCTTTGTTTAGCATTAAGGAAAGCATGTTGTTTAATAAAATTTTAGCTAGTTTAGAATTCAACTTGAACTATATTTGTGAGTTTCCAATTTTTGAACATTAAGAATAGTTTTTATTCACAAAACACCACTGCATTAAAGTAGTTAAGTAAGGAATTTTAGAACATTAGAACATTCCTCATTACCTTTTGAAGCATAGAAACAACTCAAACAATCTAGAAATTGATCTAGGCATTTTTTTCTTGTTTAGCCATAATTTAACTTGTTTCCCACCCTATTGGTAATTTGTCCCTTATTAGCCATTTTAAGCCTAATGAGGCATGCTTAATATATGCCATAATTATTTTTCTTTTTACACTTATCTATTTACCATATAACCTTAGAAGCCTTTATCTTTCCTTCTAAGAATTGGTCACTCTAGGATTGGGATGGATTAACTTTTGTTGGGTAATTAAAGAGTGCAGTAGAGAGGGTTCTTAGGATAGCATTATTAAGAGTTATTGATGAAGTCAAGTAAGTAGTGAAAAATTGAACTTGTAATACCCATGTTATCATAGGTTGCCAACAATAAAGCTAGAAAGTATATAAAGAAAAAGAAAAAGAAAAAAGTTGCAATAAAGCTAGAAGTATATGGCAAAACTTTAAGTGTAGGGTGTTTACAAAGGGAAAACAATTGTGACTTCTGAATTAAATGAATTGTTAATTGAGAGTAGTTTCAATAACTTTATCTCAAAACATCTTTTGTGTATCAAAAAGTTAAAAAAGCAAGTTTGGTTAACTGATATGTTTTTGAGTTATTGGGATAAACTTTAAAAATGTTTGTCTATTCAGTCAAAGAGTGGCTATTCTTACACATAGGATTGCTTAAAGCTTGTTTTAAGTTTTATTATGTTACATTTGCATGCAAATTGCACTTAGCTTACTTATTGTGTGAGAACATTGATAGATTTTAATTGTTGGCTTAATATTGGTTAAGATTGCATTCAAATTGGCTTAATTATTTTGTACTTACCATGTGTTTGATCAAATGCCACAATGTCCAATTTGAAATCTTTTTCTTCATCTTATTAAGCCAAACTATCACCAATTACCCTTAGACTTGAGATTATCCACTCATACACTTGATGTCAATTATGCAACATATTGATTTTTTGCATTGAGCATTAAATCATTTTTATCCAAGTTGCTTTTTTTCATTTGGCTACCATGATTTTTAATCCTTATTTTCTACACTATTTTGGTTCTAGAGGTATGTTTGAATTATTCAATCACTTCCTTTGGTCTCATATTTCCTCTTGGCTTGATTATGGTTCTTTACTTGTGATAATATGGTCTTAAGTCAAGTGTGGTGTTACTCTAGTCTTTATTTCTCTTAGGCACTTACTTATTAATAGAAACTTGTGCAGTGAACTGATATTTTTGCTAATTTGCTGAGAACAGCAAGATTTTAGAGATGGAGATAGAGCTCAGTTGAACTTGATATTGAACATCAATTTAGGGAAGTTCTTTCATCTTGCTCATGAATTTTTTTAGCTTTTGTTTTAGTTTGTTTAGTTTGGTTTGCAATTTTGCATGTTAGTTAAGTAGGTTTAGTCCAAATATCAAGTATTGTACATTTAGCTTAGTTCGCCCTAGTTTATTCTCAAAATTGGACTAGTTGAACTTTAACTTAGAATGTGTTATGGTCAATATCTTAGTTTAGCATTAAGGAAAGCATGTTGTTTAATGAAATTTTAGCTAGTTTAGCATTTAACTTGAACTATATTTGTGAGTTTCCATTTTTTGAACACTAAGAATAGTTTTTATTCACAAAACACCAGTGCATCAAAGTAGTTGAGTAAGGAATTTTAAAACATTAGAACCTTCCTCATTACCTTTTGAAGCATAGAAACAAATCAAACAATCTAAAAATTGATCTAGGCATCTTTTTCTTGTTTAGCCATAATTTAACTTGTTTCCCACCCTATTGGTACATTTGTCCCTTGTTAGCCATTTTAAGCCTAATGAGGCATGCTTAATATGTGCCAGAATTATTTTTCTTGTTACACTTATCTATTTACCATATAGCCTTAAAAGCCTTTATCTTCCCTTCTAAGAATTGGTCACTCTAGGATTGTGATGGATTAACTTTTGTTAGGTAATTAAAGAGTGCAGTAGAGAGGGTTCTTAGGATACCATTGTTAAGAGTTATTGATGAAGTTAAGTAAGTAGTGAAAAATTGAACTTGTAATACCCATGTTATCATAGGTTGCCAATAATAAAGCTAGAATGTATATAAAGAAAAAGAAAAAGAAAAAAGTTGCAATAAAGCTAGCATTATATGGCAAAACTTTAAGTGTGGGGTGTTTACAAAGGGAAAACTTTAAGTCATCAAGACAAAGTTTGAAGCTTTGTAAGTATTGTATCTCCTTATGTTAATTTTTCTTTCATTTTAATCATGTTTGTTGAGTAATTCCATACTTTTGCTAAGGGAAACTTAAACCCTTATTCTTTTACGGTAATGACTTTGATTTGAGTTTAAATATCAATGCAAATGTGTTATTTCTTAATTTTTGGGCTAAATCTTATATTTGGTTATGGTTAGATTGATGTTTTATGTATCAAGTAAATGGTTGAATGCTAATTCAAACTTTAATTGAGGATATGCATGTTTTTAGCTTATTCTTCTCATGTTGATGTATTGTTGCATTCTGAGAATTGAGGCAATGATTTGTTATTCATTAGTTGATTAAAATTTATAAATGCTTAATTGAGTATAGGCTAGAGTTAGATCTCTTGAGAGAGGGTGTAATGAAGGCTTAAGAGTTTAAAACTGGATTGTTATGTTAAGTATTAAATTGTTCCTAAATAGAGATTTAATATTTAGAATGATATTTTGAATAAGATATTCGTTTTTATTTAACTGGTTTCCATAATCACTTGTGTTATTTTTAATTGAATAATTGTAATGAAAGTTGAGGTGGATAGTTCCTTTAGGAGAAGTGTTTTAATTTATGTTCTCTAGTCTTAGTTTTTTTGATTTGTTTAATTATCCATTTTGCTTAGTTCTTGTTTTCAATTAAAAACTTGGGAAATAATCTCAGATTACTTCAATTCAATTAGATAGATATTTTACATAACAATCCATGTTCCTTTAGGTTCAATATTCTTAGGGTCTAATTATATTTCCCTATATTACTAACTAATCTAATACACTTGCTAGACACCGGTCAGGTACATCATAAAAGACCTTTATAGGAATGAGTACATGGCCATGACTCATTCCACCCCTAAAGTAATAGAGCCAGTTTAAGAAAATCGACTAGTTTCTATGACTGATTATCGGGACACATACAGAAAGTGAAGATAAATGGGCTTTGGTGCCCATTGATATTTAGAGTTCAACTAGTAAAGCCAGTGAGTGTAAAGAGGAGGTAGGAGAAGAGACAAAGGTCAAGGTAGTCATAAAGAGTGAAAGAGTGGCCAGAAGGCTAAAAGGCAGCCTGCTCTTATTGCATGCCAATAGAAAAAAGTTAAGGAAGATTAAATAATAAAGCAATTAAAGAAAAAAAATACACATATATCCATTTGGGACTTACTGAGATAATCTCCCTGACACAGCTAGAAGTTAGTCGAAGCCCTAAATGAGTCCATCGATTTTACTACCATTTTGTCGTTTGAGCTGTTAGATTTAGTCAAAGGAGGAACGAGAGAGAATGTGGTGTATTCTGATGTTAACCTACCTTCTGAAGGAAGAAACCATAATCTTCCTCTTTATATTAAAGCTTCGAAAAATGGAAAGCAAACGACTTATGTGATGATAGATGACGGTTCATCCATCAATGTGTGCCCCTTAGTGGTCATTCTAGCTTTTGGGTTGAATGAGAGCATGTTGATTAAGTCAAACTTAACCAATTTTGCCTATGCCAATTTTAAAAGGCAAGCTGCTAGAACCTTCAAAGCCTTAGTGAAGATGGGGCCTATCAAGACAGAAGCCGAGTTTGTGGTGGTACTAATTCCAGCTAATTTCTCTATACTTTTAGGAAGACCATGGTTTCACAAGTTGGGTGGAGTTCCTTCCACACTATATCAGATGATTAAGATCCCCCATAATAGTCAGGTAGTTACTATTAAAGCTGTAAAGAAGAATCAGGTGTCTATACTTAAGATAGCTAAAAAACCTTTTAGTGGATTCCATATGTCTATCATTAGTGATAAAGAATGCAAAAGTAGTTTTGTTGATTGCCCTCAAGTTGTCAACATGATGAAGTAGATGATGAATTTCCTACCTAGTGCTAGTTTGGGGAAGAACTCCTAAGGGCCTCAAACTGCTACAGCTGCTAAGGGTCAAAAGTATAAGAAGGGGTTAGGCTTTACTGGTTCCAGTCAAAAGTACAAGGAAAATCTATAGAGAAAGGGATCCCCTACATTTCAAAAGACTTTATGCCGGCTTTAGGTATTTATCTTTACTGTGGAGAACATGAATCTCAACTGATAAAGGGTGAGCTAATGCTAAGGTTTGAGCTGTTCAGCGATGTCTTCAACTAGGAACAAGGGATTATCAAGCCAGTTAAGGGTTTTTGGGATGAAGAGATTCTATTGCACCATTTAGCTTGGGACATGGAGGTACCTAAAGAAGTTTTGATAGAGAAGTTGCTCACCATTTAGTTAAAAAGGCAAACAGAAGGTCGAGATTATGGATCCACCAGAGGCTGAGCTAGAGACATCTGATGCTACCAAGATGCAAGATGATGCTTTTATTGATATTGTTTATATCCTTGAACTTTTTAATGAGAACATTGATTGCCGTTTTGATTATATTAATGAGATGAACAATTTTGCTTACTTATGTGATGTTTCTTCTAATTTTAATATGCATAATTATGATCATGAACCATTCATATTTGACATAAACTCAACAAACACGTGTTCATTTAATCTCAAAACTAAAGAAAATCCAAAAGAAATTTTATTGGCATCAGACACAACTCCTAAGGAGAGAAAAATTCGAGAGAATATTGAAAAATATGAAAAAGTCTTTGCCTGGACCTATGAAGACATGTCGGGAATAGATAAAAAAATTGCTGAACATGCCATTCCAACATACACGGGGTATAAGCCAGTCAAACAGAAGCTTAGGAGCTTAGACAAAAATTTGGTTTAAAAGGTTGAAGACGAAGTAAGGAAACAGATAGAGGCTAAGTTCCTAGTGGAAGTTCAATATCCCACTGAGCTAGTGAATGTAGCTTCTGTAGCAAAGAATGATGGAATAGTTGAGGTCTGTGTAAATTATAGGGACTCGAACAAAACCTGTCCTAAGGATGATTTCCCACTACCTCACATAGATGTCCTGGTTGATAGTACAGCTGCTTACACCATGTATAATTTTGTGGACAAATATGTAGGGTACAATTAGATTCTTAACAAGATAGTGTATCAAATTAAGATAGTCTTTATAACTGAATAGGGTAAATATGCCTATCGAGTTATGCCTTTTAGGCTTAAAAATGTAGGTGCTACCTACCAAAGGATGGTAACTAAGATACTAGATAACTTGATTCATAAGGAAGTAGGGGTATATATGGATGACATGATGATCAAATCAATTACTTGGGAAGGTCATTTTGAGGCATTAGAGAAGTTCTTCTATAGAATTGATAAGTACAACCTCTACCTTAATCCAAAGAAGTGTATCTTTGGGCTCACCTCAGGTAAGTTTTTAAGGCATGTAGTGAGCCGGAAAGGTATAGAAGTAGATCTAAATAAGGTGAGAGACATTAGGGAAATGTTGATACCCCAGAAAGAAAAGGAAGTTAGAGGGTTCTTAGGGAGAATTTAATACATAAGCAGGTTTATAGCCAAGTTGACTTCGACCTCAAGCCAATATTCAAGCTGCTTAGGAAGGATCAACCAATGGTCTAAAATAAAGATTGTCAAAAGGCATTTGATACCATCAAGGAATATTTGCTACATCCACTAGTATTGAGATTGCCTTAGGTAGGTAAGTCTCTGATCTTGTATTTGGCCATAAAAGATAGCTCGGTAAGGGTAGTAATGACTCAAGAAGCTGACTTTTGCATCGACTATGTTGTATACTACCTGAGCAAAAAGTTTTTCCCTTATGAGGCAAAGTATACAAAAGTGGAAAATATTTATCTGGTAGCCATATGGGCATTAAAGAAACTAAGACATTACTTCCATTCCTATAGGATCTAAGTAGTGGCTAAAGAAAACCCTCTTAGGTATTTGCAGGAAGCTCTTTAACTTCTAGGAAAAATGGGAAGATGTTTGATCCTCCTACAAGATTTTGACATAGACTACATCACTAAGAAAACTATTAAAGGGAGAGCAATAGCAGAGTTCCTTGTTGATCAACCCTTAGAAGGAGAGGAGGTAACTTATGAGCTTTTCAAGAATACATCACAGCCATAACAGTACAGGCTTAGCAAACATACTTTGACATACCTGTGAACAATAAGGGAGCCATAGTAGGTGTAATTTTGGTCACCCTAAAAGGAGAAAAAATGCCATTAGCCAAGAAACTGAGGTACAAGGCCACAAACAATGGAGCCAAATATAAAGCTTATATCTTTAGGTTGGAAGCCTTGTTAACTATGGGGGAAAAATCCATAGAAGTGTTTGGAGACTTGTCATTAGTGATTTATCAAGTGAAAGGTGAGTGGTCAGTCAAGGAAGAACGATTGTTGCCCTATTTCAAGTGTCCAAAAGCCCTGAACTACAATTTTAAGCTTTTTACTTTTGAGTATGTTCTTAGAGAAAAGAACCAACTAGCAAATTCTTTGGCTACCTTGGTATCCATATGGGATAATCCCAAAGGGGTGAGTATGAAGCCCATGTTGATTTTAAGTTCAAACAAGCCATGCTTTGAGGATGAATAGATCATAGATATCATTGTGGATGATGGATAACACTGGTACTATGACATTCAGAGTCATTTAGAAAAATTAGTATTTCTTAAAAAAGCTACTAAAAAATACAAGAGGTTGATTCACAAACTATCTACCTAATTCATCATCATGGGAGGAGTGCTCTATAAGAGGCAATCTAATAGGATTCAGTTGAGATGTCTGGATGAAAAGAAAGCTAGGAAGATCATGGAAAAGGTGTATCCAATAATGTGTATAGCCCATATGAATAGTTTAGCCTTAGCCAAGAAGATTATACATCAAGGATTTTTCTGGCTCATAATGGACATTGACTATTCTAAATACGTTAAAACTATGCCAATAGTGTGCGGATTTGAGGCACTTGCCCATTTTGGAGTTATGTAATCTAACATTGCCATGGCCATTCACTGCATAGGGTATAGATATCGTGGGTATGATTCATCCACCTACTTCGAACGAACACAGATTTATTATAGTAGCCATTGATTATTTCACCAAATGGATAGAAGCAGAATCTTTCAAAAAGATAAACATGAGGGACATGGCCAAGTTTATTGAAAAGAGTTTGATATGTAGATATGGTTTGCCTCATCACATAGTGTCTAATAATAGGTTACAGTTCTCTAGTGAAACTAGGTAGATGCTCATCAAGTATGGAGTTCAACATCATAAGTCTTCTCCTTATAGGCCTCAAGCAGTAGAGCAATTGAAGTAGCTAATAAGAATGTGAAAAGGATTCTGGCCAAGATGGTCCGAACTCATAAAGATTAGGCTGATAAGGTACCTTTTGCATTATAGAGATATAGGATTATAGCTAAAACTTCAACAGGGGCTACTTTATTTTCCTTGGTCTATGGGATAGAGGCAATGTTACCTGTAGAAATTGAGTATCAATCTCTGAGAGTTGTTTTATAGGCTGAGATACCAAAAATAGAGTGGGGTAAACAAAGACTATCACAGCCTAACCTGTTTGATAGGGATAGAATAAGAGCATATTATCATAATCAGGTTTATCAAAAGAGGTTGGCTCACTTATTTGGGAAGAAAGTTAGGAAGCATCCTCTAAACCAAGGGTTCCAAATATTTGAGGTAAGTTTAGGCCCACCTAGGAAGGACTTGCTATTATCTAAGCGAGCTTCTATTTTGTCAAATAGTGATGGAAATGAGTTCAAAGAACTAGTGAACATAGATAGATTGAAAAATGTTCCATGGCTAAGACTAAAAAGAAAAAAAAAAGTGAATAAATACCTCGTGGGTAGAAATTAAAAATAAATGGCGGCCTTGCTAAAATTAGGCACCTCACCAGGGTGAGAACAAAAAAAAGGCATCCTGGGAAAAGTTTAGAGGCTGAGAGAAAATAATCAATTAAAAAAATCCGAGAAGACTGATTGATGATAGGAGTTATGATGTTTGTAAAGTTTCAATTTGAGATTAACTAATATGTGTTATTGGGATAATATCAAATGCTAATCATGTATACTAAAATCAAAATGAAATTTCATGCATGTATTCATAATGTCATCAATGTAACTAAAAGTAGCAATAGTCTTTTCACTTGTTCAAGTTCTAAAAGTTCAATAAAAGCAAAAACATAATCTGTAAATAGTATCCAATCTAGTCTATCTCTATCACCTCTTTTTCCCTATCTAATTACCTAAGATGAGAAAGTCTACTATCAACGGCAGGGCTAATGACCTATTGCTTGTATAAGTCAGATGTGGTAAAGCACAAGAACCAATTTCGAGAATGGAAGTCCTCATAGAAAGTCGGGTCCAAATCCTCCAATAATACTCTGTCAAGAAGTGAGTAGTGAAAATACAGCCTCGAAAGCCCAATGAACACCAGACAATATCCTGCCGATCCTCAAACTGATGACACAATGTGCAACAACATGGAAGGTAGCCTGATATAGTCTACATAGAGGGACACAACTAGATACCCTATCCCGAACTACAAAGGTGATAGGTAGCCTTGTACACCTGAATATATTGTCGTCATCTGACAAATGACCCAATAGGTCTATTCCCTCCTGGATCGTTAGGAAGCCACAATGTAACTGCCTAAGTGTGACATATCTCATAAGATAAACACCCGTGGCTCTGACCCAGGGAGGAGGCTTTGACATCAGCTTTAACTTCTCATTAAGCAATACCTTAAGAAAAAAAAGCCATTGGGGTGAGTTGGATTCATCTCAAGTAAAAATAAGGCAAAAAAATGTGAAAATTCAAAAGAATGTGTATTTCAATACGAAAAGCTAGTATAAATACCCATAAAAGGCTTACTACCTTTAAAATAAGGACATACTTGAAGACATATGGGGCTACCTATAAAGAAAGAATAAGTGTCATGATGAACAACATCTAAGCCAATGATGGTCTCTACTATAATTAGGGGAAATGGGTTGTATCCCCGAAACATGCTATCTACAAATGCTGAATAATATATAATTTCCAATCAGGGGTTCATCAGTGCACCTCAACAAACAATAGGCGAAGAAGCAAAGCATTACCACGCTGAAGTGGAAGGTTGGCACATCGTTAAAGTCGGCTAGTACGTCAATCAAAGGCTCTAGTGAGAATGTCCTCTCGTAAGATATCAAGCCTCTGGCCATAGAAGGAAGAATGCCTAAAGCACGAGTTACCTTTCTAGGATAGTTAAAAACAAGAGAGGGCAGACATGGCTAAGTATCGAGCTTAAATTTGGCATTGACCATCGTAGGAAACTCTTCTGGTAGAGGGCACAACTCCTAATGTGTAAATCTAAACACATGAAACCTTAGGTCGTAATGTTAAGCGATAGCAAGCAATAAATTCTTATCTAAAGACACTCTCCTCATAAATCGCAGACTTGAGTATGAAGCCAATAGGGGGTCCTCCTAATTTTTGGGTCATTTAATAACCAGTGTAATTTGGCAAGTCCAAAAGCCATAATAAAGGTAATTTCTAAGTCGTCTAAGTGCTAAAATGATGGAGCAAAAAAATAAATAACTGAAAGAAAAATGAATAGAAAAAGAATGAAAAAGAAAAGGAAGATAGAGAAAATACCTGGTGTAAGCTTCTTTGGAAAATAAGAAGTCAAAGGCACAAAAGCCAATAAATTTGAAGCCTTATTTATAAAAAGTAATGATAGACACTCGTCCTTATAAAGGAGTGAGCCACTAGCAGCCCGTCTGTCACCCTTAGGAGGCTAAAAGTCATCTTTTTGCATATTTCATGCATTGCACATACATATTATTTCATATTCTCTTGTTTCCATTTTACAAAAAAAATCCAAAAGAAAAATGAACCAAATAAATGACTATGGAAAATCTTGATGTCGAAAAGTCACGAAGCTCAAAAGACATGAAGAATTTTAAGGGGTATTTTGGACTTTTGGATACATATGACAAAATGACAATATAACACATGTAAATAGTGTAAATAATGTAAAAATATATGATTAAGATGTAAATAAATATTCTTAAATAAATTTTAGGTGAAAAGAGGTTGAAAAACAAAGCAAATGGTTTATAAATGAAAGAAAATGGGTTGAAATAGAATAAAATTAAAGGGAAAAATGGTCATTTGGTCATGAGGGACGAGATGTCCCTCAGTCCTGTCCGTCTCTAGTGAAGTACAGGCCACCCGTCCTTTGCTTGAAAATGCAATATAAAGGGTTTTTTTCTTCATTTTTTCAGCCAACCATAATTGTTTTTCCAATTGCAAATTCTTTTTTCCCATTTTCTAGGCATTTTTTCTCTATTTCTCATCCTTTATTCGAGTCATCTGCACTTGGATATTCCTGGAAGTGAGGTGAAATTAAGGGGCAATCTACCAAGAGACTTACTGCCTCAGGGGGTATATGTTTTAACCAACCAAGAGTTTCGCTGCCTTAGGTATACATCTTTTTCTTTTTTACTCTGAAATTTGGCTCACTTTGGCACTAGTGCACCAGCTATAGATACCATGAGCCAAGGTAGCCTAGATTAGGGTTACTTGATTATGAGAAAATAGTATATTATTGATAGTAGGTTCGGATCTCAGAACACCGATCATGAATTTCTCATACATTCTCAAGTGTTTTTTATGATTTTCTAAAATTTTCCAAGAGTTTTTACTGCAAATGTATAAAAACCTTGATTTGGACCATCAAATGTGATAGACGCCTATCTGCCACCTGAGGGGCACTCGTCCATGGCTCCCTTTCTCTTGTATAGGCCAAACAAGGGGCATTTTATGAATTCTAGGATTCGAGGCTAAGGTAAGGCTACCCCTTATTGAGGGACACATGTCCGTGGCTTGAATTTTGAAATTCGCACATTTCTGGAATTCAAAACAGGTGATAATGGTTTTAAAAGATTTTTATCCAAATTTCTTCGGGATTTATCTCTAGATTTAGAGAGTTAAAGCTAGAATCCAACTCCACCTCTAACCTAGGTATAAAACCTAAAAATTTAAGGTTTTGAAAGGGGGAAGGAGGAATCATTTGTTTTATAGAGAGCCAAACTTTATAGAAGAAGAAAAACAATTTCTTTCTCTCTTTAAGGTTCTTATTCTCTAGCAATCTCTTTGATTAAAAAAAATAAATACTCACGATTTTCATTGATTTTTTTGAAAATAAAAAATCAAACCAGAGTGGTGATCTGGACTACAAAGATTTTAGAGTTAGAATATATCTTGAGGGTAATATTCTAGGCTTTGTCTTTACTTTTATCTTCTTCTCTCTTTAGAATGACCATGTATAAATTATGTGAAATTTACTAGAATATTTGTGTTTAAATGTTACATTTGATTTATTTGCATGCTTAGATGTGATACAAGATGAACCTGAATTGAATTGACATGTTAATGGTGTGTTTAAAATAAGATTCCTCCATTGTTGTAGTTTTAAACTTTTATTCTATATTTTGTAAATTTATATTTTAACATCTTTTAGTTGAATTTTGAGTATGATTTGATGTTAAAACACTGCTTTATCATAGCTTAAGGCCTGATAATTGTATGATTTGGGTTAAAGTATGTTTTGTGTAATTGTTTGCATGATTTTAGCCCTAAAAATTGCATTCTACTTCAACTAGTGGTGGCAGACAAGAAGAACACCTAATAGATGCTCATCTATCATGCGACAGGTGGAAATCATGGACTTTCTTCTTGTCCCATCCTTCACTCCAGGTACGGGCATCCCTCGTCTGCTTTGGGCATCCGGGATCAAATTTTTAGCATATTTTTACGTATTTTCATGTATTTTATATGTTATATCATTTATTTGATTTTTGTAATGTTTAAGGCATTATTCTACACTATTTAGATCTGTATATAGTCATTTCTTATACTATATAAGTGAATTTATAATTAACTTTGTCATATTTATGGTGATTATTTGTATGGTACTAATCCATCTGCCTTTGGTATTGTTTTTATGAGCATGTATGTTTTTAACCATTTGGAGGATTTTTCAGGAGGTGTATTTCATTGGGATTTGTGCCCCATTCAATCGATGACCCTAGTCATTTCACTCAATTAATTCTTTTTTTATTGCATATTTTATCTTTTATTCTAGTTTTATTTTATTTATTTTACATTATTCATTTATTTGGTATATATTTTTTGGATGTATTACTATTTTGGGGATGTAATAGGTAGTACAAAAAGGTTTTTGTGCACGATAAGAAAAGGCATTTAAAATGTTTTCTATCAAATCAACTATTTTTTTCGCTCAAAATATGGACCAATGTCTAATTTTTAGCCCAAATCCACACGAAATAAAAATTAAGGTTTTTGTAAAATATGCATGAGGGAACCAATGTTCCCAAAACCAAATGAATACCTTGATTTATGTATGTATACTATTCTATTGTTGTTGTTGGATGATTTACTCATGTAATAATTTAAGTAGGAATTTGTTTTTAAGTATTTGTTTATTGCTTTCTTGTTGTGATTGGAATGTTTATTTAATTCTATCACTTGCATCGTGTGAGAGTGGAGATGGGATTAAATATAAAACTTAATTATAAAATAAACACCTAACCAAGATGCCTAATAAGAGTGGTGTCCAAACACCAATCTCTATTTAGGCATCAAAAGGTCGATAATCATTTCCCAATATTCTATTGGGTGGCAACTTTATGACACCTACCTCTTTTAGACCCATTATTGGATGCCTTTATGGGCTGACCTTAAGCCATAAATTGATCTTGATCTCTCTTCATGGCGAAGTGGCCAACTTATGACTATAAGTGAGCCTCCTCCGACCTTGGACCCTAAAAGTAGGCCTTCGAGAACCCAACTAAAATCGAGGGACAACTTTGGCAAGTGTCTCAACCATAATTCGATATTTCCTTTCAATTAATAAACTAATTAAAATGTTATATTCACTATCTAAGTTATATCCATTTGTGAAAATTGCCAAATTATTCATTTTTATCCATTCTTCAATAAATTTTTTTTATGTTTTTTACACAATCTAAATTTAACCATCCTCCATTAGGATATAGGGTTCTACATTTGTTTTCTTTATAAATTTTAAATCAATATTTATTATTCATCTTTTATGTGATTTTCTTTTATATTTATCATATTCTCTTATATTTGGATTTTATTTTATCATTTCTTTTTCTTTTTTCAGTTAATATTTCTGTTGTCTGTCCAATTTCTATTTTTATTGGTGTAAATGTTGGGTTTACATTCACATTTAATTTTTTCATTTTTTATAATAGTCCTAATATTTCTTCTTCCTCTATTTCATTATTTTCATATAATTTTAATCTTTAGTATAAAGTTAACATAAAATTTTTTATTGTTAATCCTTTTTGTATTGGTTTTTTCAATTTTTTCTTTCTTTACCCTTTTCTGAATTTTTCTACTTTTGATTTTAAATCTTTTACCTTTTCTCTTATTTCTTCCACTACATTAAATATTCTGTCAAATTTAGCATTTGTACTTTCAATTTTAGGTTGTATAAATGCATTAATTTATTGGTAGCCTAAATTTTCACTATTATAGTTATCTTCATCATATAATGTATTAGTAAAACTGTAAGGTTTTGTATTCATGTTTATTATATTTTGACTTAAGATTTTTTTTGTTATGATTTATTTGTTTAATTTGTTAATCATAATTATAGCCATGTATAGTTTTCATTTCTTTCATTTATGAAATTAGTCATTATATCCCATTTTATTAGCTATAAATCTAATTAATTTTCCATTTTTTCCAATTTATCAAATTATTGATTTTCTAAACTATCTATTTCTAATTTTCTAAATATTTTGTATTTTATTAGTTTTATCTTATCAATATTCTCTATCTGACTTAATAAATTTTTAATTTATTTTTCATTTGGACTTAACTGCATTATTATGTCTTGTATAACTCTCCACTTATTCATATTTATAGTTTTTATATTTTGTAATTGCTTTATTAGCTCTATATCTTCTTAAGTTGATTTATGTAACATAATTATTATTATATTATTGATATTTTAACATGTTTAGCAAAATTTGGACTAAATTGAATTTTTTTATTTTAGATACTAAAATGTATTGATCGATGTATTTACACTTTTTTTCTTTTTAGTTTAGTGGTATTTTTCCTTTTTATAAATTTTAAGGGTATATATTTCAAAAATTAAAATTTAAGGGTATTTTTACTTTCTTTTGAATACTTTGAGAGTGTTTTTTACTCATAAACCTAATTTTTATGCTACACAGAATAAACCAAAGATGAGAAAAGAGATGAAAATCCATAATAGGACAATTGTATTAAAACTTTTGGGGATCTAATCATGCATATAAATACGTATATAAAGAAAAGTATTTGAAATATGTATAACTAATGAGAACAATATTCCACATGTACACTTTAACTTAATTAGACCTGAATTATTGATCTCAACTTTTATTTTAGACCTCTCATTTCCTAATTTCAAAATATCTAGACTTCAATTAATTCTTAAATGCAATTATTTTGGAATTCGTGAATGGAAATTTCAATTTAAATAGTGCACGCATCGGAGCTCGTGTTTATTTTTTGGGTTCGCTCTTGAAGGCCTGCTTTTAGGATGTAAGAATGGATAAGGCTCATTTAACTCATAAATCAGCTACTTCACAATAAAAAATGATCAAGCCCAAATTATTATTGATAGTCAACCTATGAAGGTGTATACTAATGGGCCTAAAAGAGATAGGTGATATAAGTCACCACCTAATAGAATGTTGGAAAATGATTCTCGACCTTTTGATGTCCAAACTGAGACTGATGTTTGGAACATCACTCTTATTAGGCATCTTGTTTAGGTATTGTTTTATAATTGAGTTTTATACTTAATCGCCTCTCCTCTCTCACATGACACAAAACAACTAAAATTAAGTAAACATTCCATTTACATAAATAAAGTGATAAAAAGTAGCAAGATAAACATACTTAATTATTACATAAGCAAATCGTCCTGATAACCACAACAAAATAATATACATACATAAATTGGGGTATTCATTTGGATTTGGAAACATTGATTTCCTCATGCGTATTTTACAAAAAAAATCTCTTTTTATCTCATGTGGATTTGGGCTAAGAATTGGTCATTGGTCCATGCTTTGAAGAAAAACCAAATTGATTTAGTAGAAAATTTTTAAATGCCTTTTTATTTTATCGTGCACAAAAGCCTTTTTTTTACTAATTATTACATCCCAGAAATAGTAATACATCCAAAATAAAATATCAAATAAACAAATAATAACAAAAATTAGATAATAAATAAATAATAAAAGAATAGTTAACCAAGATAATCGGGGGGGTGATGATGGTGACTAACTCGGAAGCATGATTTCCCATGCAAAAAGCCATATAAAAAACCCTCCATAGCAAAGATATTAAATACTCAAAAAGTCACACTAAAAGACAAATTAATTAGTTTTCTCAAATACACAATAAAAATAATTACAAATTTATTTTACACAAATAGAATGAACTTAAGTACAAAACCTCATCATATAGAATCCAAATCACATCAAATAGTGCATAAAATAATAAAAAATGAATAAATTGTATAAAAGACACTTAAATGCATGAAAATACTTCAAAAATATGCCTAAAATACACCCATGGATGCCCAAAACCAAGGGAGGGATGGCCATACAAGAGTGAGGGACAGGAGGAGGAGATAAGCTCGCGATGTCCCATTTGTCGGATGACAGAGGGTCGTCCATCGAGTCATTTTCCTATCCGTCACCTCTAGACAAAACCAAAGTGCAGAGATTCATAGCAAAAAATGCAAAAAATCATTCAAAATGAATTTCTAGCCCTAAAAATGCATTTATAGGATCCTCAATCATGTCAAACCCAAATTATAACAACAAATTATGTATAAAATACATTAAAATCACATATTTACATAAGTAAAAAATAAAATAAAGCTTCAAAATAACACAAAAATGGAGGAATCTAAGGATTAATCATGCCTCTAACATGATTTGAAACCTAGGTTATAATCATATCTCAATTAAACATGCATATCACTTTAATATAATAATTAAAACACATTAACTCACATAAAACAACCATATGACTATGTAAAATAAATTGTAGAGAGAGAAAACAAGAATAAGCCTAGAATATTACCCTTAAGAGATATTATGATTATGCAACTCTTATAGTCCACATCTCAACTTCGATTTGTGATCATCATTTTCAAAAGAAAGTAATGAAACTCATTGTGTTTGTGTGTGTTTCAAGCAAGGATTGCTTGGGTAAAAGTTTAGATAGAGACAAAAATTGAGTCTTCTTCTTCTCTAAAGTAGCTCTGTAAAGAAAGTGATTCCCCCTTTCAAAACCCTAGATTTTTTATTTTATACCTATGTAAGAGTTTGAGTTGGATTCCAACTCAAAACCTCCAAAATCTGGAGATAAAACCCCTATAAGTCAAAAAGAAAATCCTTTTGACATCAATCTAACTTTTTGAATTCTAAAAACATGGGAATTCTGGATTTTGAGCCACAGATAGGCATCCCTCAATGAGAAGAGGTCGTCCCTTAGCATTAAACCTAGAATTTCCCAAAATGCCTCTTATTTGGCCTCTTTAGGAGAGAAGGGTCTATAGATAAGCACCCCTCAAGTGACAGACGACCATCTACCGACACTAAAGGTTCAAAATTAGGTTTTATGTACATTTTGTTAAAAACTTGAAAATATTTGGAAAATCATGAAAATCTTTGAGAAAATGTAAGAAATTCATGATCGGAGCTTTGAGATCTAAACTTGTTGTTAGCAATATGTTATTTCCTCATCATTGAGTAATTCGATTGAGTTACATTGTCTACAGCTGCCCTCAATTTTATGGAATTGATGCACTGCTCAATTTTGGAGAATTGATGCAATGGTGATAAAGTGAGAAAAAATTCAGAGTAAAAGGAAAAAAGATGTATACCTGAGGCAGCTAATCTCTTTGTTGATCAAAATACATATCTACTACTAAGGCAGTGCATCTCTTGGTTGGTTGGGTAGTTATCATCAGGTTGTCGACGCGTTAACCCTAGTTCAGGTAGTTAACATTAGTTTGTCAATATGTTAAACCTAGTTTGGATAGTTAACATTAATTTGTCAATGTATTAATCCTAGATTGGCTGTCCGATTAGTACCTGAGGTATATAGAACTGGGATGATTTGATTAACTCTAATTAACACCCGAGGCATCTAGAATCAGGTTATTTAAATGTGTTTGATTAGTGCCTAGGGCATGTATATTTAAGATGATTTGATAAAGATTTATTAGTGCCTGGGGCATACAGAATCGAGAAGACTTGATAAAGATTGATTAGTGCCTAGGGTATACAGAATTAGCTAGTTTAAATGTATCTGATTATCGCTTGGGGTATGCAGAATCGAGATGAATTGACAGGATCCGATTGGTGTCAGGTTGTTTGACTGACAAAATGAAATAAGTTTTTAATTGATTATTTCATTGTTGTCTATTATGGATTGAATTTTATGTTATTTTTTAATTTTAAATGGTGCATTGTCCCTTCTTGAAGACAAATCCAATTGGGGAGCTCTCTGGTAAATATGCATATGTGAATAGTCACTAAGACTATGTGGAGCCATTCCGGCAAATATGCATCTATGAAAGGTAATTGAGATGCTTGGGAGCTTTCTTGGCATACTTCCTAATGACTATGTCATCACTCTGCATATTTGCACCAATGTAAGGAAAACCATCATCATCAGAGCTGTCAACCTATGCTTGATCTTGTTCTGCACTCTTTTAAAATTTACATTGTCATTAGACTTTCTCCTTTTGTCCAATAGCTTCTTGCTATGTATCTCTTTTTTAGCCTATTTATGCAACTTCTTGTGATGAGGATGGGTGTCTTTATTCCTTATCATTGAAGGAGTAAATATATACCCCGTGGTGGGGTTTTAAGTACCTGATGTGAAATGTATTAAATATTAGTTCTTTGTTTATTGAATTTAGACTTTTTTTTCAGTTTTTATTATTGCTCTTATCTTGTTATGATATGTTGAATTATAGGTCTTATTAATTTCATGGAATTTTTTTCTTTATATGATTATTATCATATCTATTATTTTTAGGCCTGATAAATATGAACAAAGTGAAGCATGCACAATAATTTTAGGCATAATAAATATGAACAAAATGAAGCATAATATGTACATACAGTTTTTAGATATAAGTTCTATCTTTATATAAAAAAAAATTTTTCCAACACTCCCTGAATACAAAAAATGGATAAATCACTATGAGGGCCTTGGTCCTTTACTGTAGGCTGGTCCAGATGGGGGTCTGAATGCTGATGGCATGGAAGGTCTGGCTAATATGCCTACCTATGGTGCTAAAGGGAGCTTATCATCATCTAGCCCAAATTTGAAGTGAAATTCGAGCAATGTTGTTGTCAAAGGCTGCAAAACATGGGCTATCACCTCTGATGGTCTCTCTAAACCCTAACCAACCTCAGTAATAGCCCTAGAATGACACTTAAGGTATCTCATCATATCACCCCTCAGGTATCCAATATATCTCCTAAGCTTCTCATTAATCTCTATCACTGCCCGCTTGGGCCCTAGGGATCTCAACCTTAATGCGGGTACTCTGATCTCTAAGCTAAGTGATAAAGTTATCAACTACCTATAGGGTTGCCTTAAATCTCTATCCTACAGTCACTAAATCGACTTTGATAGCTCGCATGTCAGATTGTAAAGTCTGTACCACTATTAGCAATATCAGTAAAGACTGTACCGCTATGAGTATCACCTATAATGTCTAATCCTGGCATCTACTGGCATCCTTCAGTGCTACCAGTCTCCTGGTAATATTGTTGGGTGGAGGGATTGAAGGTGGGTGTGTTGGAGGTACAGCCGGAGATGCCACTGGGCGTGCCGGTGATGGCAAAATCGATGGTGGAGGAGCAGAAAAAGTGGATGCTCTAAGATTTCTATAGGGAGAAAACCTCTTTAGCCTCGTGGCTGGTGACCTCTGATGCCTGATAGGAGATCTGAGGTGTACTGGCTACTGTGGTGATCCACCTAGAAGATCCTACAAATCAATCTACATATCAAACTCATAATCTGAGTCAATCCCTGCCTCCTAAGGTCCCTATGGCTCATCTTCTTGCTCTACTTGATCCTTCTACTGAGGTGGTTGTGTTAGAGGTACCTGTGGCTCTGCAGGTGCCTCTTGTGGTGGCTCATCCTACTCATCCCCCTCTATGGGTGCATCTAGAACTATGGGGTCAAGACCACACCTCTGTTTGGTCTCTAGTTCAATCAGTAGCCTATATTCCCTTTTTTACCCTACTATAGGCTCCACCATACTCATAGTGACTACTACCTGCAAGTTAATATAGATGTCCTTTAGAATAGGGTTTCCAAAATCACTCTCACATGCCCCCAATAACAGTAGCAACTAAGTGATGATGCCTCTAATGAAAATTTGAGCCACAGGCTGAGTGTGTACTCAGGCTAGTGTCGCAATGATCTCATGCAAGATATCTATGTGCCTGCCCTTTGGCATACCTTATAAACAGGTGACATCTATAGATTTTATATTCCCTGGACTCCCGTATGTCCTAGGTTTGAAGCAGATAAGACTCTCTAAAGATATTTATAAATCTAAGAGGCCAGCATGGTGCTCTTTATCGTGTTTGAATGGTAAATGGCCTTTGGCAGTGTCACCATTCTCCATATGTTCTGGTCCATCATCATGTTTCAATGGTAAATACCTATTGTTAACCTATGTTATGAGTGTGTATTAATTGATACAAAAAATAATACACACATCTGGTTATTCTAACAATCATGCATGAAAAATGAGACATAATACATATTACACGTTTTACGAGAATTTAACAAAAATTTGGTAGCATTCCAACTAGGAATGTGACTGCCCCCTACATGAAAAGAGAATTGAAACAACTGATTTGAGTTGATTTATGTATATTTTATGAATGTTTATGTCTAGTAAATGTTTAGTTTTAGCTAGGTTTTTATGGGAAACATGGTATTTTTATGTATTTTGTGTTGTAAGTGTGTGTAGAGAGTAAAGGGACTAGAACTAACGAAAAGAGGAAGAAATTAAGCAAAATGAAGAAGTTTCTGCCGCGAGTACGACATAACAAGGCTTGAAAGAAGGAGGTCAACGCAAGGAGAAAAAGTCAAAATAAATAGTGCATGCTCTATCGCAAGTGTGACATCTTTGCTGGTGTGATAGGAAGGGCAACTTTGTTAGTTATTTCTAATAAGGCACTTAAAGATTCATGACTTTCTAGTAAGGGTTGCCTATTTCTGAAGGGACATTTCTGAAAGACACAATTGTTGGAATCCAAAGATATAAATTGACACAAGAAAGTAATTAAGAAGGGGGTTATAGATTAAAAAAATAAGAACAATTAGTGTGTTTTTACATTTTTACTTAGTATTTTAGAGAAGAAGACAATCAAGAAGAAGATTATCTACTTGAAGAGTGGAACAGGGTTGAGAGATTTCTTTTATTATCTCTTATCATTTGCTTCTTCTTGTAAATAGAAACTTCTATGTTCTTTGTGAACTTGAACAATGTTATCTATGTTTTCTATGTTGTTAGTAATATATATGATCTTAATTGTAGAATTCTTTGTTAGTACTTTATGGGTGATTATTAGAAGTTAGAATATGATTGAGAGATGTGTTCTTTCTTTTAACTAACAAAAATTCATTATTGAAATATTGCGTGAGAGATTAGGATATTGAGATAATTACTATGGTTGGTTTTTAATCTTAAAATAAGTGTGTGTATTAACAACCATTAATGAGAGTTAAGAAGTTAGAAATATATATGCATGTTTTAAGAACAACTAATTCAATTTGAGAGAATGAATTAGGACATTAATCCAACTTGGTTTGCAATTTAAGATTAAAGATTTAGGTAAAAGAACAAGTTCAAGATTAATTTATAATTTAAAGTATAAATCTCTAATTGTCTTCTTTGATTAAAAATAAAATAGGTTTAATTAGTATATTTAGGTTTAGTATAGATTTTAGTTAATTTAATAACCTAATTTATGTATGTTGTAAACAAGATAAAGGATTAAGTAATAGTGTATGACCATTCATCCTTTTCCTCATGGGAACAATATCTTAAATACTATAATCGGTGAACTGTGCACTTGCGGATTTAGCACTAACAAGTTTTTGGCGCCTTTGTCGGGGAATTTAGAGATGTTTTGTGCTGATTGTCATTATAATGATTGATTTAAGACTTTGGATTACAACATTTGATTAGTTTTTGTTTGATTGTTTTGTTTTATAGATTTAGGAGTTCGAGTGTATGCCTAAATAAAAATCACTCTATCTCAAAAAGAACTTGAACACTTGAATCCGGAGATAGAGTGATTTTTATTAAGTAACAGAAAATAGAAGAAGAAGAAGACTAGGAGACCAACCATGGTCGAAGATAATCCTCCTCGCTTGATGGATTATGCTACTCCTACCTTGAGTGGTACACAACAAGGAATAATAAGACCTACGATAAATGCTAACCAATTTGAGATAAAAACTTCTCTTTTACAAATGGTTCAAAACATTATTCAATTTTATGGATTGCCAAATGAGGATCCTAATGCTCATTTAGCAAATTTTCTTGAAATTTGTGACACTTTCAAAATAAATGGAGTTTCTACGGATGCAATTAAGCTTCGGCTTTTTCCTTTTACAATGAAGGATAAGGCAAAAGCTTGGTTGAACTCGCTAGCTAGAGGTTCGATCACCACTTGGGATCAATTGGCCCAACCATTTCTTTCTAAGTATTTTCCATTGGTTAAGACTGTTAAAATTATTAAAGAGATTACTACTTTTATGCAACACAATAATGAATCTTTGTATGAAGCATGGGAAAGGTTTAAGGAATTGTAGCAGAGTTGCCCCCAACACAATCTATCGAAAGAGGATGTAGGCATTTTATAATGGTGTCAATCCCACCACTAGAGGGACCATTGATGCAGCTGCTAGAGGATCTCTTATGAGGAAGACTACAGATACGGTTTTTGAGTTGTTAGAGGAAATGTCAATAAACAATTGTAATTAGCCTACAGAAAGAGCCAAGGTATCATCACCTTCTCCTACCTGATGTGAAAAACAATGAATGTTAATGGAATGTTTATTGAATTTGACCTCTTTTTATTATCGTTGTTGTTATCATTATTGTTGTTATCATTATCATTACTGTTTATCACCTTTATTTTATGAAGACATAGTTATTTACAAGTTATCATTAATTACATGACATTCACATTCATTCATTTTCTAAGCATGGAAAGCATAAATAATATAAGAATATAATGACAAAATAAGTTATATACAACTCTATTTTATATACATAAAAAATTTTGATAAAATAAAACTCCCTAAATACAACAAAGCAATCAGTCACTATGAATGCCCTAGCCCTGGTGTTTAGTGGTATGCTGGTCCTGATGGCGATTTGAATGATGGTGGCCTGGGAGGTTGAGCTAGAGCCGTGGCTTGAGGTGCCGAAGGTGACTTCTCACATGCCTGCTCAAACACAAACACTACAAGAAAAATTCAATTTAGCAACGAAAAATACCAATTTTCTGTTGCTAAAAACAAATAGTAACGGAAATTAGCAACGAAAAATTCCGTTGCTAATCCGGCGGTTGTTATTTTTAGCAATGGAATTTTAATTTCGTTGCTAAATTTAGCAATGGAAATCAAATTTCGTTGCTAAATTCAACTAACTCATTTTCGGTTAATTGGTAAATTTTAGCAACGGAAATATCAATTCCGTTGCTAAAATTAGCAATGGAAAAAGGCAATTCCGTTGCTACGAAAATAGTAAATTAGCAACGGAATTGATATTTTCGTTGCTAATTTTAGCAACGGAATTTAATTTTCTGTTGCTAAATTTAGCAACGGAATTGTTATTTCCATTGCTAATTTTAGGAAAGGAAATATTATATTTTCCTTTTCATCATTAAATAAAACATTATATTAATTGACTATAAAAATTACCCCATATTTCTCCTAACCAAGTAGGAGAAGGGTGCTAAGATAAGTAATTCAAATATTAGTAAGTAAGATGATATATATATATCAGTAATATTTTTTTATAAGCTGTAAATTTATTGATAGAAGAGAAGTTAACAGCCACGGAGAACCAACCAAAGAGCCTAACTACAACAGGACACCACCTAGAAAAAAGAGAACAAAGCAACCCCAAAATAAAAGTTATGTTAAGCCTAAGAAACAAAAAATAGCCTGTCCATCAAAAAAAATGGACTCAAGCCCTTAACATCAAAACGATGCAAAACTGCAGTGAGTCAATTGATAGTAAGATCTTTCCCCATTGAGGACAGCAGGAATTCAGCCTTAGAATTGTAGCATGCAAGTTAAGAATCATAGACTTGTCCTAAATTCGCAAGTAACTGGATTCAGCCCATATCAAACTTTTCCTGCCACATTATCCCAAAATGCTAAATAATTTTGAGTTAGCTAGAAATAACCATTTCACTCAAATTAGGCTTTTAAAGCTTGCACATTCCATTAGATGCTCAACTCTTAACTTATTGTAGCAACATCAAAGAAGCCAAATCACATATGCAAGAGAAGCTGAACATCAAGATAAGTTTCCTAATAAAGTTCTTATATTTTTACTACAAAATTATATGTAAAAAGATATAAATAACATATGTTACGATCTCTAACAAGAAACATATTCATATGCACACCACACATTCACATGAACAAGAACTAACAAAGGGCAAGAAGTAGAGAAAAAGCGTTGCAAAAGGAAAAGACCAGTAATTGACTTACATGTAGAGCAAAAGAGAAAAGTTAATTCGCTTTTCTTAATTTATAATGAGCAGAACATGCACCAGTTCAGAAAATTTACCTAATCAAAGCTTAAGCATATGCCCATATTTGATACAAATGGCCAAGCTACAATCGCAGCAAATTCAGTATAAAGTACCTAAAAGTTGAGAGTTCAGAAACAAATCTCAAGAATTTTTATGAGAAAAAGATGGAGTATGCATGCGCGCACTCTCTCTCTCTCAAATTCTGCAAATGTCTTGTATGATTTCATAAGAAAATATTCTGGTTCGTCTCAGATCTTGCTGAAACCTAGATACAATTCAAATCACAAATGAGAAAAATAACAACAATCAAGGTATTACCTTAAGAATTTTGAGCTTCACACTTCCATAAACAGCACCAAAACTAAATGTGAATGCCCTAGCCACCTAACCAGGTGAAGAAAAGAAACAATTGATAAAGAATCAAGCAACAATTTTTATTTTACTAATATAAAATTACCTCACTGTCGATCCTTCAACGGGTCACAAACATTAACAATCTATATAAACACAAAAAGGTATCATTGCATCAATCAATAAAATTTAACATCTATAGTATGCACGTTAGAGATATGTCAAATTACTTCATTATTACTATATATGGGGGGAAATATAAATTGATATTCAAGGGGTGAAAAATAAATATTAAATATTGTTTTATATGAAACAACTTTTTTGGAGTGAACAAAAATATCTTTTAAGTAAATATTTAATGATTGAAATAAAATTCTATATAATTTTGCGACTACTATTAATGTTCTTGGAAAAAATATAGTTGGGAAAAGAATATAATTTAAGAAATTTTAGGAAGTTAATACTAATTTTTAAAAAATATATATATATCAAAATTTATGAGTAATTTCACATGTATTATGCACTATTTGTGATGCAGCACCAGCACGTACTTTTATAAATTTAACAAATTTAAAAAGATAATATGATATAATATTATTTTTATTATATTAAGAAGAATAATATTTTAAATGATAATAGTTTAACATATAAAATTTATATATTATATCCGTAAAAAATTGTAGAACTACTTTAATTGATGAGTAGCATTTTACATGCTTATGTTCTGTTAATATTATTATCCACGACTTGTATCCATCATAAGATATATATATATATATATATAAGTGAAGAACATAAAAGTATTAGCTAATCCGCCAAAAATGAACCTCAATAGAGTTAAAGGAATAAAAAATTTGAAAATGCAGTAATTAGATATTAAAGCAAAGACTTGGACAAACTAGGAGCTTACAGCAAATAATTTCAAAATCTCAAAATGTAAAATGCTGATTTATTCCAAGTAAAAGACTATAACAATTAAAACCAAAATTGCAGCATGCAAATAAGTCTTCTTTTCTCAGACAAATCTCCCAAAAGAATAGGATGAAACTCCTAAGCAAAAATTGGGACCGTTACTCAACAAAATTCTCTATGTGCTGCAACAAAATAAATTATTTAATCAATAGTCCACAAATCAATGCTTCCCAAGCAAACATTGTCAACATTATATGATATGGAAACTCTAAACTATCAGTTATAACATATTAAAAGCAAAATAACACAACATGGTAGTTATAAACTAACAAGCACTCCATGCAAAGACCACGCAAAGTACCCTACAAATGCAAAAGTTTAGCTCTAGACTGCCATTAACTGCAAATTATCAGTTATGTCTCTTTTTCTTTTTCTTTTTTTCATTTAACAAAATTCATTCTATATATTATACACCCAACTGGCACCATAGGTTATTGAAGTCCACAGAAAATGAATTTAAAAAGCAAAATCTATCACAAATCTATGCACAACCAAAAAATAAATGAATAAAATAAAATAAAATTGCAAATACATTCTCATGTTATCGTTACATCATTATGTCAATATGCATTTTAAGGTGTCATATGCAAATTTAAGCAATTTCAGTAGTCCATACGTCAATTAATAATATGAAACTTATGATTAAAACCCTTATAACAATAGATGTACATTTACAAGACATAGCAAGAAAGAGGGGCCCAATATGTAATTATTTTCTTATGCCAATCATTGTTATTAGCCATAATTCATTTTCGGCACTCCTATGATTGACTCAATATCTATAATCTTTATGAGCACCTTCAATTCTAAAATTAAAATTTCAAAAATCCTAATATTAATTTCAGAAAAGCTTACTTGTTGATGAAGGTTAAGGCATTAAACCAAAAAAATATAATACAAGAGTGAGAATCAAGCCATGGCATGTAAAAGTGAGAAGATGATATTCAACCAATTCAAATATAACCTACATAGTAGTTGCTCCACCAAACACTCCTATTGATATCTTTTTATCCCTCCAAATGAAAACATCAGTAGCTATTTATGCATAGAAATTTATAAACAAAACATAAGTTTAAATGTTTTGCCTTACAAGAAATCAATGAAACACATCAAAGTCAATACATAAATACTTGAACTGATGTAAATGTGTAAGCAAAGTAAAAGGACATAACAGAACATCTAATACAACTTGATCATAGTTTTTAACTCACCATCTAAAATTTTTTTTGGAAAGCTATCACCAATGAACTTGTAAACTATCTGTAATGTCATGTTTTAAATAAGTAAATTTCAAGGAACTAAAATGAAATAAACCAATTCCAGCATAATAAAAAAAATCAACAATTTCTCTAAAGCTAAGATTTGATTAAACCTACAAGACAGTCATAGAAAGTCTAATCATAAACTAAATGAAACTAACTTGATTTAGTTAGACATTTATTCTACTAGGTTGGAAAATATTAGAGTTAGTAATCAAGTTGGAAAATGAAAATTTATGATTAAAACCCTTAGGACAGATTTGAAAAACTGAAAAACAATGGGGTGAAATTCACTCACAAATGTGGCTATATAGAGATGAATCTAAGCTCCTGTAATGCCCTTCCCATCACAACCAAAACCTGTCATTACACATGTAGCAGCTTTCAAAACCCATAGCATGTCCGATAGATAAAGGAGAAAGAGAGAGCTGTTAGGTAGAGAAAGTAGCTAGAAATAGTTAGGAAGAGGTGAACTGAGAATAAATTAATGAGATTATCAGTATTAACAAGGAATTATTTTGATTACATTGCTTAAGGTAAAGAGAATTGGATAAATTAATGAGATTATCGGTATTAGCATCATCTTTTCCCTCAAATTCCACACTATCATTTAATTGAAGCAGTGAGTATAATCTCTACCTCATGGGTTTGGTTCTATAGTTTATTTTCTTCAAGTTTTAATAGGTTATATGTTTTTTTTTGACAGACTGAAGCTGCTAAACCTGTGCTAGGGAAATACTACCGCAAACCACAGAAATCTGAACCTATTCCATTTCACTTGCTAGGTAGTCTTCTAAGAAGCATGAAAGAAGATCAATATGTAAGTGATACCGGAGATGTTGTATACTATAGAATAGAACCTAATATTTTTGCTAGTGAGAAAAAAGAGTGAAATTGTACAAGTAAAGCAGAACAAGACAAGATTCTTTTGAACCAGCCAATTATTTAACTACTGACAAGTATTTCATATTGCTTTAAAATCACTAAGATAAAACCAGCTACATGCAAAATGTAATAAAAATCACAAACACAAAAACCCAACTATGAGAAATCTCAAGAAACCATGCAATGTACTGGTAGAAGAGGAGAAAATAAATGAAGAACAGATAAAAGAACAAAAAATTAAATGAAGTAGAGAGGGCAAGGAAATTGGACCACTGACCTGGAAAAGGATCGAATTTGTAAGAAAGACGACAGCAAAGAACCCAACAGTCTTTGATTTTCCTCCCAAAAATAGTTTTTCTTGAAAAATAGATGAAGAGAGGGCAAGGAAATGGTTGGGAGAAAATAGGGTTAAGAGCATGAGACAAAGAGGGGGATGGTTGAGGCGCAAAAAGAAAAAAAACGCAGAAAGTGGGGCAATTTATACCTAGGGTTAGGTAAAATAGCAACGGAATGAATTTCGGTTGCTAAATAGCAACACAATTTAATTTTCGCTGCTATATTTGGACCCAATTTATTTCACCTCTTTTGGACCTAAATAGCAACGAAATTATATTTTCGTTGCTAAAATAGCAACATAATACATTTTTCGTTGCTATTTAGCAAGGAAAAATGTATTCCATTGCTATTTTAGCAATGAAAATATAATTCCGTTGCTATTTAGGTCCAAAAGAGGTGAAATAAATTGGGTCTAAAAATAACAACGGAATTTATTTTCCGTTGCTATTTTTCATCACAAATTTTTTCCTCTATCAAGTGCCCCCATTTTTAGCAACGAAAATTATATTCCGTTACTAATTTTCGTTGTTAAATATTGGCGCTGAAATCTTCCCCTCTTTTTAGCAACGAAGTACAAATATTTTGTATTCCGTTGCTAATTTAATAACACTTTAACCAATTTTAGCAACGAAATTATTTTTTCCGTTGCTAAATAGCAACAGAATTTGATTTCCATTGCTAAATTAGCAACAAAAATAATTTCGTTGCTATTTTTCAATTGCTATTTTGATATTTTCTTGTAGTGTGCTAAATAGCAATGGAAAGAGTTTTGGTTGCTAAATAGCAATGGAATTAGCAACAGAAAGAGTTTTGATTGCTAAATAGCAACAAAAAATGATATTTCGTTGCTAATTTAACAACAAAAATTCATTTCCATTGCCATATATTTTTCCCAAATTTTTCCTCCATCAAGTGCCGCCATATTTAGCAACGGAAATGAGTTTCCATTGCTAATTTCCGTTGCTAAATTTTGGCTCTAAAATCTCCCTCCCTTTTTAGCAACAGAGTACAAACCATTTGTATTTTCGTTGCTAAATCAATAAAAACCTCAACCAATTTTAGCAACGGAAATATTTTTTTCGTTGCTAAATAGCAACGAAATTTGATTTTTCGTTGCTAAATTAGCAACGAAAAACAATTCTGTTGCTATTTTTTCCTTTGCTATTTTTACTATTTTTCTTCTAGTGAAACTTGAAAACCTGGCAACACTAAGGTCAAAGGCTGCAGTATCTGTGATATCACTTATGCTAGCCTCTTTGAACCCTACCCCACCTGAAGAAATGCCTGGGAGTGGCTTTCTAAATATCTCATCAAGTCCCCTCTCAGGTACCTGATGTACCTCCTCAACTACTCATCAATCTCAGTCATTGTTTGTTTGGCCTAGGAACCTCTATCTCGATATGAGTGCTCTAATCTCTGAGCTGGGTGAGACTTTAATCTCTAAGCTGGGTGAGAGAGTCATATACTACCTATAAAGACTCATCAAACCTATACCCTATAACCTACATATCTATCTTGAGGCTCTGTACCTATGTTTGTAATGCCTATATAGCTGCTGGTAGTGCCTGTAAAAACTGTACCACTGCAAGCATAGTCCTCTGTGTCTCCTCTATTATAGCTAGCTACCTGGATATGTCATCTAAAACAGGAGTTATAAGTGCCTGGGCAAGAGGTGATGGAACCTATAGAGGAGGTGCCATCGAGTTAGATGCCCTTGGATGTCCACAAGGTGGAGGGATGGTAGAAGATGAAGCTTCTGGACGTCCGTATAGAGAAAAACCTCATAGCTGGTGATCTCTAGTTTTTAAATGGAGATCTAGGGTGAGCTGGTGTCTGGGGTGAGCCACCTAAGAGATCATGCAAGTTAATTTTGCACATCAAAAGTATAATCGAAATCCAACTCTACCCTCTGTGAAGCCTCCAACTCATGAGGCTCATTTGCTCAGGAATCCTACTGAGGTGGCTATTGTTGGTGCTCTGCTGGTACCCCCTTTAGTTGTCTAACCCTAACCATCTTACTCTGCTGCCTGAATAGGTACTATAGGATCAAGACCACATCTCTTTCGAGCCTCGAGCACTTTAAGTACTATGTACTGGCCTTTTATAGGCTCCACTATGCTCATTATAATGGCTGCCTGCAAATTTATCTATATACTCTCCTGGATAAGCTCCCTAAAGCAGCCCTTCTCCAATCCAAGCAATATCAGCAGCCTCGTAATAACTTCCTCTACACATATATGTGTGCCTGGCATGGTTTTAACTCCAGTTGGCATCATAACAATCTCATGAAAGATGTCTATATGTTGCCCCTCCTGTATACCCCATATGCTGGTAATGTTTGTCGAGTTGACATTACCTGGACTCCCAGTACATCTAAGGTAAGAGGTAGACAAAACCCTCTGCAGGTATCTATAAATCTAAAGAGTTAGCATCGTGCTCTTTGCCTTTTCTAAATTATATACTACTCTGGGTAATGTCACGACCCTTTACCTATCTCTATCCATCAGTTTAGGAGGTATGATTGTTCCTGGTCCAGTAAGAAGCCCAATGGCCTCTGTAAATCTATGTCTGGTAATGCTGAATAGTCTACCTAGAGCTCTAAACTAGACTTCTCCCTCTCAGGTGTCGGACCACTGATATACCCCTATACCATAAGGTGGCCAACACCTCTCTGGTCATACCTTTATACATCCTAAAAGCTGGTGCTAAGAATTTGGTCTAACCAGCATTGGCTAATAGCCTATCAGCTTCTTGTAGTAGACTAAAGTCCTCCAATAACTGCATGGATATATACCAACTAGCTCTGAACTGAACTTGATCCAAGGCTCTGTACCTAGGAGCCTACTCATCCATTATATATATCAGTACCGACTGTGAAGGCTGAGGATGCGTTGTCCTACAAGGCATCCTATAGAATGTTACATGTTAGTTTATGTTTAACCTAACCACAAAACAAGATAGGAATTGACTATTTTGCACAAGGAGAGTTTAGTACACATGTAATTATAGTAATCATACATGAAAAACAAGACAAAAAAAACTCATTGTATGCTTTATGAAAATAAATTTTGGCAGCATTCCATTAGAAATAAGGCTACCCCTTATGTAAAAGACATATTTAAAGAACATACAAGCTATCATGGCCACTAACAACATATTTTGCATTATTCGAGAAATTTTGACAACATTTCGATAGCATTCTGGCTAGGAATGTGACTGCCCCCTGTTCACAAAGACACATTTAAAGCAATGGCAACATAACACAGGCCCTTAAGGCCACCAAACAACACAAATATCAACATTTAACGAGAATGATAAAGGTAAAAAAAATTGACAACATTCTAGCTAGGAATGACACTACCTTTCTGTACAAATATCAAATTTAAGAGCAAACAATAAGTCATAGACCATCAAGGCTGCCAAACAATACAAATTCTTGATATTCATGCTTGGTGTAATAACATACATAAAAGAATTCTTTTAAAATTTAAATATTGTGTATATTATTGTTTAGAGATGACATGCTACAAGTTTTATGAGCTCATACATAAGGTATCTCTCTAGTGGCATGCAAAAAGATTTAGCATTTATATTATGTTACTTACACTATAAGGTATTATTTATTTCTAAACTAAAAATCAAGTATAAAAACAAAAATACATTAGATACAAATACATCAACAAGTGCTCGCGTCCATCATGCCTAGAACTAAAGTTTTCTAGCCTAGTTTTATTCTAACTTAAAAAGAAAGGAAGAAAATACAAAATTATTAAATTATACTTTAGAAGAGCAGATATAAAAAAAAATAAAAGGTAAAAAATTTAGGCTTCCTGAAGTGTGCCTCGCTTTCAGGAGTGTATAGGTGCAAACGAATTGAGAATCAGATTGAAAAACTGTTGAGAGGAAACATTCACCAGAAAAAATAGAGTTTAAATGGAAAAATGAAGGAAACGACCTTTATATGGTCAGAATTGAGCGAGAGATAGGTAGCCTATCCTTTACTTGACAACAGAAGGGACGTACAGGATGTCTCGTCCCTCAGGTTAAAAAAGACCATTTTGCCCTCTATTTTTATTTTTCTCATATTTTTCACATTTTAACTCTGTTTTCTTCAAATTTTTGACCATTTTTCTCTATTTTTAATTCCTTATCTATCTAAAATTAATTTAAAATATTATTAATATTCATTTTATGGGCTCTAATATTATTTTTACAAGATTTACAAATTTTAATTACATCTGACTATTCACAAGTGCCCAAAAGTCTGAAATACCTTTTTGAAATTAATTGTTCTTCTATGGAATATTGATTTTCATACTCCAAACATTCTAGATCCTCTAGGCCAGAACATTCAGGTCATCAATCTTTTTAAATCACTAGCAAAGTGTAAACAGAGGCAAATGCTCTAAGATGTATGTGCAATGCATAACACATGCAAAAATGTGACTTTTGGCCTTTTAGAGGTGAGGGACAAGTAACCCATGGCTTGCTCTGGGATGAAGAATAGCCGTGGCTCACCACTTTCTATAAATTGTGCCCCTTATCTTAGATTTTGTGCCATTACTTTTCAACTTCTAGGAAGTTTTCGTCAAGTAATCTTCTCTCTCTTATTCTTTTTTCCATTCATGCCTTTTCTTCCCTCTTTTCCTATAGTTATTTATTTTCTTCCATCCTTTTTACATCTTAGATTGCTCAAAAACCCCATGATCATGACTACTGGACTTATGAAATTACACCAATTACTGGATAACTTAAAAACCTAGAAGGACCCGTTTTTAGCTCCTTGTTCAAGCCTAAGGTTTTTGAGAAGAGTCTCTCCAAATAAACACCTTCTATCTACTATACTTCAATTTTGGGACCTTAGGTTTCATGTATCCTAGTTCATTCACTAGGAGCTATGTCCTTTACCTGAAGAATTTGCTACCATGGTGAGTGTTAGGTTCGATCTCGATGTCCAATCATGCTTACCTTCTTCTGTGGTCACTTACACCAGAAAGGTAGTCTATGACCTATGTGTCCTTCCCTTCGAGGCTAGAGGTCTGGTGCCTTATGGGGAGACATTTTCCACTAGAGTGGCTGATAGATGTGTTGATTGATTTCAATGATATCCCTACTTTTCGTCTGGTGTGGTGGTGCTTTGCTGCCTTTCTCAATGTCTATTGATACATGCTGGTGATCCAATAATAATAGATTATGGATTATTTGATGTTGTTATTGGCATACATCGGAGGTATAATCTATTTCCTCTGATCATGGTAGAAACCATCATAGGCTTTAATGACTTTCATTAGAAGTTTTCTACTCAGCGCAATTCTTCCTCATTCTTAACAGGTAGTCCTTTTGCTTCTCCAAGTCTGATGCATGCCGGAGCCCACCCTTCATTTTCTGTTTGCTCTCAAAGGCCAGCATTTAGGGCCTAAGATCGAAGGAGACTCACTTTTGATCATAAACTAGTCGTTTCACAATAGAAAGGATTGAGTCCAAATTATTGCTAACGGTGAACCCACGAAGGCATCTATTAGTAGGCTCAAAGAGGTAGATGTTATGGAGTTGCCACCAAAAAAAATGTTGGCAATTGAATCTTGACCTTATTTTGATGTCCAAATAGAGACTGGTGTTCCTAACATCCCTCTTATTAGGCACCTTGGCTAGGTGTTGTTTTATAATTGAGTTTTAATTAGAATCAATCTCCTCTCTTTTCTCACATGATGAAAGCAATAGAATTTAAGTAAACATTCCATTCAAGCAAAAAGCAATAAATAAATACTTAAAATAAAATCCTACTTAAAATTATTAAATAATAAAATCTTCCCAAAGAAAATAATAATGTATAAAAGAAACATAAATAAATATCATACATAAAACGAGCCATTAATTGGTATGGGGATGTTGGTTCCCTCATGAATCATTTATAAAAAGGTTTTTATTATATTGTGAATTTAGGCTAAAAAACTAGATATTGGTCCATATTTATTAAAGAAAATCCAATTAATTAGTAAAAATGATTTAAAGTGAAATTTTATTGTTAAGCATGCAAAAATCATTTATTACTAATTATTAAATCCCCAAAATAATACATCCAAAATAATAATGATAAAAAACTAAGAGAATAAGTAAATAAATAACCACATAATAACAATAATAAATAAGAGAAAAAAATGAGGTAACTTAGATAAAGAGGTCAACTAGGGCGGGAGCACGACTTCCCATGCAAAGACTATACATCTTCCATGACTATAAATATACCAATTATTCAAAAGGACAAAAAAACAAATTAATTAGCATTAATAATAAAATATTACATAATTTACACCTATAAACAAGCTGATTACGGGTACAACAATGCATATACAATAACAAAAATACTTCAAACATCACATAAATAATTCATAAAACAAAGATTAAAATGAGAGGCATAAAAAGACCTAATATACATGAAAAATTCTAAAGAAAATACTCCAGGGACAACCAAAGGGAAGTGAGGGATAGCCAAAAGGGATTAAGGTATGGCCAGGAAGGAGGCAGAAGGACATCACGTCCTTCAGGTGAGGGATGGTCCTCACACCTTATTTCCATCCTTCATTTATAGAACAGAGCAGAAATTGCAAAACAGAAGGAAAAAAGTAGGAAATTACACAAGTAGATATCTTAGCCCTAGATATACAATAGTTAATAACTAAATCATGATAAAACACATCAATACACTAAAACTTACACCAAATTGAATTACAATTAAAGAAATACATCACATTACATGTTAAAAAAGAAAAACCTCAAAACAACAACAATGGAGGAATTCTTTGATATCTATACCTTTAATATGTCACACAAATCAGGAATTTCCAATAAGGTAAGCATGTTATTCAGTTCTCAATAGTTGAAATAGATCAATTTAACATCTAAATAATCATGCAATTGAATGAATAAATGGTAGAGAGAGAAAGAAATAGATAAGCCTAGAATATTACCCTCAAGAGATATTCTGACTCTATGATCTTTGAAGTCCAGATCTCTAATCCAATCATGTTCCTTGATCCTTAAAGAAAATATGAAATCCATTTTTTGTTTGTGTTAAAAAATTGTTAAGCATGAACCTCTAGAGAGAGAAAAGAAATTAACTTTCTTCCTTCTCTAATGGCTTTCTTCATCAAAGAATGATGATTCCTCTCCCCCTCAAAACCCTAATTTTTTGTGCTTTTATACCTAAAAAGGAGTTTTAATTTGATTGTAACTCAAAAATCACCAGATTAGGAGATAAAATCCCCAAAATACAGACCTCAACCTTTCCCAAACTCCTTCCTTTTTTAAAATTCAAGGAAAACATGGGAAATCTGGGTTTCGACCTAGGGACAACATATGTGAGTGAGGCACAACTGTACCTCATCACTAGACCCCAAATTTCCCAAAAATCCCCTATTTTACATTGTCCTGAAGATGAAAACCCACAAACAGTTGCCCTTCAAGTGACAAATAGCCGTCTATCACCACTGATAGTCCAAAATTAGGACTTTTTGCCTATTTTTGTTAAAATGCTCGTACAAGTTTTAAGACTTTTAGAGAATCATGAAAATATTTAAGAGAAAGTGATAAATCCACGATCAGAGCTTCGAGATCCGAACCGTTTATTAACAATACATTGTTCCCTCATCATCGGACAACCCTAATCTAGGCTACCTCGGGTCACGATATCTACAACTATCCCAAATTTTAGGGAACTGGTGCACGAGTGCCAAAGTGAGCCAAAATTCATAGTAGAAGGAAAAGATGCATACTTGAGGTAATGAATCTCTAATTGCAACACGTACCTTAGAGGCAGCGAGTCTCTTGATTAGGTAGCTATTATCCTTTTATCGACACATTAACCCTGAATTTGGATATTTAACATCAACTTGTCAATGTGTTAACCCTGTGTTGGTTGTCCAATTAGCACCCGAGGCATGCAAAATCGGGACAAATTAATTAACTCTGATTAGTGCCTAGGGCATACAAAATCAGGTTGTTTTTAGATACATCTAATTAGCACCTGGGGCATGTAAAATCGAGATGGCTTGAGACTAACTTCATTGAAGATAGCAATTCTTCACTTATTCAATTAGCAGCCGAGGTCTGTAGAATTGAGACAAGAATAAAATGGCTCTTCCTTGATTAGTGCCTAGGGCATCCAAAATTAGGTTGACATGGTTGCATTTGATTAAAGCCTAGGGCACGTAGAATCAAATTGCAGAAAACATGTCATGACTAGTGCCTAAGGCATGCGTAGTTGAGACAATACGTCTTACTTGAATACTAGAGTTATCTTGTTGGTTGCTCTATATTAGAGACTAGGTTATTCTATATGAGTTAATATTCCACTATGGTTATTCTTGGCATATAGGCATTTGATCACTTGGGAATCATCTAGAATATCTAGAGTTGAACCCACCAAGGATATTTTCGTGAGATACCTCTGGGGTGGTGAACCCATTGCGGTTGCCCTTTGCTCAATAATTTCCGTATTGGAGTTTCTCTCGTTCTGAGAGATAATAATAATTGCTTTGGTTTTCTTATTATTGTCAAAACAAACATTTACCCCTTGGTGGGGTTTTAGAGTATCTGATGTAAAGACACTGGATGTTAATATGTTGCTTATTGTATTTGACTCTTTTTATAGTCATTGTTATTGTCATTGTTATGTGATTGTTATCATTATTATTTGTTAACTTTATTTTATGATAAAATAATTAATTATATGGAATTTACAGTCATTCATCTTCTAAGAAAATGAAAGTATAAATAATATAAAACATATAAATAACACGTATAAAAACAAAATAAGTTATATACAATCCTATTTTATATACATAAAAAATTTTGATAAAGTATAACTCCATGAATACAAAAATGATCAGTCACTGCGAGACCCCTAGCCTTGATAGTCGGTGCTATACCGATCCTAATGACGGTCTGAATGTTGGTGGCCTGAGAGGTCAGGCTAGAGACATAGCCTGAGACGTCGGAGGCAGCTGCTTACCTACCTGCTTGAACATAAACCTAAAACCTGGCAGTACTAAAGTCAATGGCTATAGTATTTATGATATCACCTTATCTGGTCTCTCTGATCCCTGCCCCACCTATAGGACTACCAAATATTGACCCTCCAAATACCTTATCAAGTCCCATCTCAGGTACCCAATATATCTCCTCAGCTGCTCATCGATCTTAGTCACTGTCTGTCTGGCCTTGAGAGCCTCTGCCTTGATGCGAGTGCCCTAATCCTTGAGTTGGGTAAGGGAGTATCAACCACCTGCAAGGACTCAAAAAAGTAGTGTCCTATAGCCTGCATATCTGCCCTGAGTCCCTATAACACTATATGTAGTGCCTGCATGACAATTGGTAGTGTTTGTAAAGGTTGTATAGTCGTAAGCATAGTCCTCTGTGTCTCCTCTATCGTGGCCAATCTCCTAGATATATCATCTAAAGTTGGAGGTGCTTGAGTAAAAGGTGATAGAGCCTATGGCAGGGGTGTCATCGGTATAGATGCCCCTAGGTGTCCATAAGGTGGAGGAGTGGTAGAGGATGAAGCTCTAGGGTGCCTGTATAGAGAAAACCTCACGGCTGGAGATCTCTATTGTCTAAGTGGAGATCTGGTGTGAGCTAGTGTCAGGGGAAGACTACCTAGGAGGTTGTGCAAGTCGATCTGTATGTCAAAGGTGTAGTCAAAATTTGACTCTGCTCCCTAGGAACTTTCTATCTTCGAAGGCTCATTTGCTCATATACCCTGGAATGGCAATTGATCCTGGTGCTCCGTTGGGACCCCCTTAGCTACTAACCCTGAGCATCCTATCTTGCCTCTTAATCTGGCATTATAGGATCAAGCCCACATCTGTCCTGGGTCTCAAGCACTATAAACAATCTATATTGGCCCTTCTAGCCCTATACAAGCTCTATCATACTCATGGTGATGCCTGCCTGTAGGTCAATGTATATACCCTATTGAATATAGTCCTTAAAGTGATTCTCCTCTGACTCAAGTGATATGAGTAGTCTCATAATGACATCGCCTACACATACCTGCGTCTTTAGCGTGGTGCTAACTCTAGTCAAAGTCGAGATGATCTCATGAGAGATGTTATGCGATGTCTCTCCTACATCCCCCAAAGGCTGGTAATGTCTACTGAGTTGACATTACCCAAACTCATAGTATATCTAAGGTAAGAAAAAGATATAAACTTCTTTAGGTACCTGTAAATCTAAAAAGCCAGCATCATGCTCTTCGCCTTATCCGAATCATATATAGCTTTAGGCAGTGTGATGGCTCTCCATCTCTATCCATCAACCTAGGAGGTGTGACCATGTCGAGTCCGAAAGGAAGTCCCATAGCCTATGCAAGTCGATGTTTGGTGATACCAAATGACAAGCACAAAGCTCTGAATCATACCACCCTCTCTCGTGTGTCGGACCACTAATATCTTCCTTACCATATGATGGACAGTACCTCTTAGGTTATGCTTGCATATATCTTAAAGGCCGAAGCAAAGAAGTTGGTCCACCCATCATTGGCTAACAACCTGTTAGCCTCCTTTAGCAAACCAAACTCCTTTAGGAACTATGTAGACATATACCGACTAGCTCTAAACTGAACATGGCTCAAAGCTTTATATCTAGTAGCTTGCTCATCTGTCATATAATCAGGTACTGATTGTAAGGGCTGTGGATATGTTGTCCTATAAGGCATCTTACAAAATATGATGTGTTAGGTCGTGTTCAATTTACACCACAAACAAAATAAGAATGGAATTTTAGCACACATGCACAAAAAATGAGGTAAAATGCATTATTGCATGTTTGTTTAAAAATAAATTCTGACAACATTCCAACAATGGATATGACTACCCTTTGTACAAAAATATACATTTAAAGTAACTCATAAGCCATCATGGCTACCAACAACATATTTCACATTATTTGAGAATTTTTGAAAAAATTTTTGCAGCATTCCAGTAAGGAATATGACCGGCCCTTGCACAAGAATATACATTTAAAGTAAAAGCAACTTAACACAGACCTTCAGGGCCACCAAACAATACAGATATTGACATTTTATGTTTATCAAAAAATGAGACAAAAAATTGGCATCATTCCAGCTAAGAATGACACTACCTCCCTACACAAATATCAATTTAAAAGCTCATAATAAGCCACAAACCATAAGGTCACCAAACAATACAAATTCCTTATATTAATGCTTAATGTAATGGCAAAGATAAGAGAAATGCCTCCAAGATTCTATAATATATGTACATTACTACCTATATTATAGATTCCAAAGGCTCATACATAAGGTGGCATGCGAATGGTTATATACATTAGGTTACTTACACTACATGATATTATTCATTTCTAACTGACATCAAATGTAACAACAAAAATATATTGAATACAAATGCAATAGCAAGTGTTCACGCCCATCATGCCTAGTACTAAAGTCTACTAGCCTAAATATTACTCAGACTTAAGAAAAAAAGTAACAAAATACAAAAATATTAAACTTCACTTACTTGAGAAGAACAAACATAAAAAATAGGGAAAGGTAGGAAGTTTAGGCTTGCTAAAGTGCGTCTCCCTTTCAGGAGTCCGTAGGCACAAATGGTTCGCAAATCAGACTTCGGACAAAGAATAAATGCTTCAAAAATTGTTGAGACGAAACATTTGCCGAAAAAATGGAGTTTTGAACGAAAAATGAAAGAAAAACCCTTTTATATTACTGGAATCAAGTGAAGGATGGGTTGGCCATCTGTCACCTAGTGACAGACGGGGCATATAGGCTATCTCATCCCTCAGGTCAAAAAGACCATTTTGCCCTCCGTTTTTATTTTTCTCATATTTTTTCATATTCTAACTCTGTTTTCTTCATATTTTAAGCCGTTTTCTTGATTTTTCATTCTCTATCCATCTAAAATTAATTTACAATATTATTGACACTTTTTTTATATGCTTTAACTTTATTTTTACAATATTTATGAATTTTATTATACATGGGTATCCGAGGTTTGAAATACTCCCTAAAATTAGTTATTTTTTTTGTGAAATATTGATTTTTATGCTCCAGACATCATGAATCCTTAAAATTTGGACATTCATGTCATCATTCTTTTTACCTCACCTGTAAAACGCAAATAAAGATGAAATGCTCTAATATGTACTTGTAATGCATGGGACATGCAAAATATGCCTTTTAGCCTTCTTGTGGTGAGGGACGGGCTGGTCGTGGCTCGCTCTAGGGTAAGGGATGGCCACGGCTCACTAATTTCTATAAATAGTGCCCTTTTTCTTGGATCTTATGCTTTGAATTTTCAACTTTCAAGAAGCTTCCATCAGGTAACTTTCTCTCCTTTCCTTTCTCTTTATTTTATTGTCTTTCTTTGTCATTTTCTTCATTTATTTATTTTCTCCCATCATATCTGTATCTTTAGATTACTCAAAAATCTCATAATAATAACTACTGGACTTATGAAATTACACCGGTTACTGAATGACTCAAAAACTTTGAAAGACTCTCTGTTAGCCCCTTATTCAAGTTTGAGATTTCTAAGAAGAGTCTCTTTAGATAAGCACCTCTTATATATTGTTCTTCGATTTTAGGATCCTAGATTTCACGTGTTTCGATTAACTCACCAAGAGTTATGCTTTTTACCTGAAGAGTTTGCTGCCATGGTAGGTGTTAGGTTCGATCTTGATGTTCGACCTACTTACCTTCTCTCGTGGTCACTTATCCTAGAGAGGTAGTCCATTCCCTAGGTGTCCTTCACTTCGAAGCCAGGGATCTGGTGCCTCAAGGAGAGACTTTTCAATTGGAGTGGCAGATAGATGTGTTGCTTGACTTCGATGATGTCCCCACCTTTCATTCTAGTGTGGTGCTACTCTGTTATCTTTCTCGCTATTTGCTGATGCATGTTGGAAATCTCATGATCGCAAACTACTAATTTTTTGACATTGTTGCTGGCATACAATGGGAGTATAATCTTTTTCCCTTAATTGTGACAAAGACCATCATAGGCTTAGATGACTTTTATCATAGACTTTTTACTCAAAGTGGTTCTTCTTCATTTTTGATAGGCAGTCCTCTACTTCTATAGGTATGTTTTTATCTTTTAAAGGTAACATGCCCCCATGTGGGTTTTCATGTTAACTTTTCTTTGTTAAAATGCGCATCTTTTTGGATTTTCACACATTTTTATGCCTTACTTTTGCTTAAGTTGAACCCAACTCACCTCAGCGGCTTTTTTTCTTTCTTTTTTTAGGTATGGCTTTGTGAGAAGTTACAGTTACTGACTGAGCCTCCTCCCTAAGTTAGATCTATATGGATTTATCCTATGAAGCTTGTCACATCTCAATGCCTTTAGCATGAGTTTCAGTTGGTTCAGGATGCTATTAGTTGGCTTTGTCATTCTATAGATGCAGATATTAGGTTTAGATGTCCCTAACTATCTGTCATTTCTATGGTCATAGACGGTGAGTCAGGATGTGTACCTCTATGTGGACTCCGTCGGGCTACCTTTTATGTTTCTACTCGATGTGTTCACTAGTTTGGAGGTAAAGAGAACATTGTTAGGTGACCTTTGGGTTTCCATGGAGGAAACCTTACTACTTTATTTTATGATTGAATAATATCAAAGAATTTAGGCTCAACTTCTAGTGAGGACTGCCATTACCAATATAGGCACTTAGGATTTCATTTCCTCTAACTCTTACAAGTGGTGGGTCACCAATCCAGCTGCTGACAACAAACTTTCTCGCTTGAGGCACCTGGATGGAGGGAGAGACATGATACTGATAGATTAGATCAGACACTTTCATAAATTTTGTTTTTGTTTTTATTTGAACATATGATAGAAAATATGTCTTTAAGACATTTGGATAACATTTATAAATACATGTATGACATTTTATTTTTGATTTCGATACACATAATTAGTATTTGACTTTATCACAATGACATAAATTATTCAATCTTAAAATGAAACCTTGCAAGCATCTTTTAACTCCTATCATCAATCAGCCCTCTCGAGTTTTCTTGATTGATTATTTTCTCTTAGCCTTTAATTTTTGCCCAAGATGCCTTTTTTCGATTTTCACCCTAGTAAGGTACCCAATTTTAGCAAGGTTGCCATTTTTTAATTTTCAACCTACGGGGCATTTATTCTCTTCTTTTTCTCTTTTAGTATTTAGCCATGGAACCTTTTCAATCTGTCGACATTCACAGGTTCTCGAAATTCATTACCATCGCTGTCTGACAAAATAGTAGCGCTTTTGAATAATAATTTCTTCAGAATAAAAGGTCCTTCCCATATGGGCCTGAATTTGCCTCAGATGTCTGGAATCCCAAGCTTCATCTATTTAAACACTAAGTCTCCTTCCTTTAAAGGGTGTTTCTTGACTTTCCTCCCAAATGAATGGGCAAAAATTTTCTGATACACTTGATTGTGATAAAATGCCCTCATTCTTTCCCCATCAAGCAAGTTAAGCCATGATAGTCTCTACTTAGCCCATTCCATTTCTGGTATCTTAGCCTTTAAAACTACTTTCAAAGACTAATGCTCAATTTCTACTGGCAGTACTACTTTTGTTCCGTAAACTAGAGAAAATAGGGTTACTCCTGTTGAAGTTCTGGGTGTGGTCCTATAGCCCCATAATGCAAAAGGTAGCTTGTCAACCCAATCTTTGTTGGTCTGCACCATCTTGGCTAAAATTCTCTTTACATTCTTATTAGCTACTTTGACTGCTCTATTTGCTTAAGGTTTATAAAGAGAAGACTTGTAATGTTGAACCCCATATCTAATAAGCATTTGTCTAGTTTCACTCAAGAACTGTAGCCCATTATCCAAGACCATATGATGAGGCAAACCATACCTAAATATCAAGTTTCTCTCTATCAACTTGGCTATATCCTATGCATCTACTTTTTTGAAGGATTCAGCTTCCACCCATTTAGTGAAGTAATCAATAGCTACTATAATGAATCTGTGTCCATATGAGGTAAGTGGATGGATCATTCCCATAATGTCTATTCCCCCTATAGCAAATGGCCATGGTGATATGAGATTACATAGTTAAAAAATGAGCAAATGTCTCAGATCTACATACTGTTGACATAGTTAACACTCCTTAACATACTTAAAGCAATCAGTATCCATTGTGAGCCAAAAGAAACCTTATATCATGATCTTCTTTGCCAAAGCTAACCCATTTATGTGAGCCCCACATACTCCCACATGTACCTCTTCTATTACCCTTTTTGCTTCATTTTCGTCCAAGCATCTCAATTGAATTCCATCAAGCTATCTTTTATAAAGCACTCCTCCTACAATGATGAACTAAGTGTACAGTTTACGAATCATTCTTTGGTCCTTTTCAGTCACTTCCTCAGGGAATACTAACTTTTCTAGGTAATTCTGAATATTGTAGTACTAAGGCTTTTCGTCGTCTACTTCGATGTCCATAACCTATCCCTTTTCAAAAAAATGGCCTATCAGCACTTAAAATCATTATAGGTTTCATAATCACTCCCTTCGAATTATCCCACATAGACAACAGGGTAGCTAAAGCATCTACTAATTGATTTTCCTCCCTAGGCACATATTTGAAATTGTAAATCTCAAACTAACCACTCAAAACTTTTAGGTATCTAAGATAAAGCAGTAAGTATTCTTCCTTCACTGACCATTCACCCTTTACTTGACAAACCATAAGAGAAGAGTCTCTAAATACTTCCACAGAGTTTACCCCCACAGCTAGTAGAGCCTCTAACCTGAAAATGCAAGCTTCATACTCCGTTTTATTGTTCATGACCTTGTATCTCATCTTTTTAGCTAATGGCATCCTTTGTCCCTTCGGGGTAACCAAGATCACTCCTACTTTTGATCTTTTTTTGTTAACAGCTCTATCAAAGTACATCTGCCACCCTTGCACTATTATGGCTGATAATCTTGTTTTTAATGTTTATTTTCTGGATAATTTTGTGTGTTTTAGTGTCTCATCTTGCATGCTTTTAGTATTTTAATGCTAAAATTTTTTTTATTATGTTTATTTTAGTCATTTTGATAAATTTAAAGTTTTTGGGTGATTAATGGTCTTAAATTTCATTTTATACAGGAAATTTTGCTAAGGCATGGCTAAGACAAATTGTCCCAACCGTGTCCAACGCAAAAGGCAAAAAACTCACCAATTCACTAATGGCCACGGCTGAGACAAAGTGTCCTAGCCGTGTCCAATGCAGGAGTCAAAGCGCACCAATTCATTAAAGGTCGCGGCTGAGACAAAGTGTACAAGCCGTGGCAAAGTGCAGCCTATAAATGCATTTTGACTTAGAAGCTCATTGCGGCTGAGAAAAACTATCCCAGGCGTGCCCATGGAAAATTACCACTTTATGTCCTTCTGTTGCAGCTGAGACAAAAGTGTCCCAGCCATGGCCTTTTAAACAACTCTATAAAAGCTGCGAAATTTTCTGCTTAGAAAGAGTCTTTTCTAGGGTTTTGTGCATAGAGAACTTAGGTAGAGAAAAAAAATGCAGTTCTTCATATTTTTGAGGGTTTTTCATACTTAGTATTAGAGTTTTACTTGTAAAAATCACTCTTTTAGTTTAGTTTTACTTCAAGAACACAAAGATAGTCATAGTTTTAGTTTCTAGTTTTGAAGATTACAACTTACAATCAAAGTGTTGTTTGGAGAAGAAGAGAAAGAGCTTCATCAACTTCAAATCTTCAGCTTCAAATGGGTTTTATAGTTTTCACTCTTACTTTGTTCATCTTTTACATTATGGATAGTGAGTAGTTATCTTTGTTGCTTGGGGAAGCTTTGAATCCCCTACTCACAATGTGAATATTGAGCATATTTTGATTTTTACATTAATGAATGGTCTATTTCACTGTTACTTATTTATATTTCATGGGTTTTCAATCTATTGAGTTAATTTCCATACATGGATGAATGATGTTCATCATATATCTTTGAATGTGTATTGAGTCTACTGGATTGAAGTTTATGAATAATCTTGTTCAATTGTTCTTTCATGAATGCTGTATTATTTTAGATGGCTCCAGAATGGGATTCTAAGTGTGCAGTAATTGTGATTTTAAGACTAGAGTGTGGAGTGAAATGGATGAGATTTGGGTTGTTTGGCTCCGAAATGGGAAAGCAAACAATACTTAGGATGTTAGACCCGTGCATAGGCTAGTTATTAGGCTGGCTCCGGAATGGGAAGTTTAGCAACTAGAATAGCTGGCTTCGGAATGGGAAGCTTGGATTAAAAGAGTTATCCCGAATTCGTTCATGTATACTTTAAGATAAAATTAATTCATAGTGGGTATGGGGTGGATGAGTGAACCTAAGAAACATTTTAATTTCTATACATTGTTATACTTGTTAATTTTTCTGAATTAAATACATACTTAATTTACTATTATTAGAATTAAATTTCCCTTCATTGCATATTTTAGTTTTAAAGTTTGCATTATACAAATTAAACAACTCATACACACCAAATTGGAAATTTTTTAGCATACAATTAATTTCCACAGTTTTCACACACATTTCTCTTGGGTTCGATATTTGCGGGCCCTAACTATACCCCACTTTATTACTTGTCGATCTAGTGCACTTGCTAGGGTCGCAACAAGTTTTTGGCGCCGTTGCCTAGGAAGTTGGCGTTGTTAGTAAGCTGTGATTATTGTTTGTATGTGTTTTATTTTCCTTATTTTATTTTTCTTGATTCTTTTAAGGTAAAATTGGTGCATGAACAAAATAAGACAAGAGCAATTATTGCCTTTTGATCTTGAAATCTAAAGGACCTTACACCAAAGAAGGAAAGCTAATAGACATAATGAGATGGAGCATGATCCTCCTCTTGATGAGTTTCCTCCCGAGAATGAACAAATGCCGAGGGCACATGAACAAATACCAGGGGCAAGAAGAGAAGAAATGCCTAGGCAAAGAACCATAAAAGACTACGTTGTGCCAAGGTGGAATAAAGATCATCAAATAATTGTATTACCAAAAGGAGTACAATTTGAGCTCAAGCCAGCCACCATTACTATGGTACAGAGGAATCCATTCTCTAGTTCGAAAGTAAAAGATCTAGCTTAACATATCGACATACTTTTGGAAGTTAGTGACACTGTTCAAATTTCGGGTGTTACTATGGATGCAGTAAGGTTGAAGCTATTTCCATTTACATTGATTGGCAAAGCAATAGAGTGGCTACAAATGTTACCACGTCAGTCAATATGGTCATGGGATCAGATGTAAGAAAAGTTTCTAATGAGATTTTTTCCTCCAATAAAGACTGCAAGCATTCAAAATATCATCATGGGTTTCCATCAAATGAATGAAGATTCTTTTCACGAGGCCTAGGAGAGGTTTAGGAGATTATTGAGAAGCTGTCTGCATCATGAGATAGCAATTTACCAACTGATGACCATCTTTTAAGCTGGAGTTACACCTCAAACAAGGTCATTATTGGATGCAGCATCAACAAGATCTTTCTTGAACAAGCTACCTGAGAATGCTTTTTAGTTGTTGGATGAGATGGCGGCAAATGACTCTCAATGGACTGCCCCTAGATCAGTCCCAAGGAGATAAGGTTTACACAATGTGGATGAAGTGGCATTGTTAAAAGCCCAGCTAGAATCGGTAAAGAAGGAGTTGAGTGGCTTGAAAGTTCAAAATGTGGCTGCAGTAAATCAAGGACATGGGCCATGTGAAAGTGGGCAAGTTATCATAAAAGAAGGATTTATAGAAGATGTAAATGCATTAGGCAATTTTAGAAGGAATGATCCCTACAGCAATTCATATAATCCGGGATGGAGAAATCACCCAAATTTCTCTTGGAAGGATGGAAATCAACATGCTTCACCTTCTCAACCATAAGCAAGAGCCCTTTACCACTCAAATGCTTATCATAGTCATGCTCAGCCCCACCAACCACAAGCCCCCAATCACTACCAAGCTCCTTATCCATCGAACCACTATTAAGGGCAAAGCTCTAATCATTCCCAACCTCAACCTTACCATCCACCGGGATTCCAATTAAGGCCACCCATTCAAGAAAAGAAGCCCAACTTAGAAGACATGTTTGCCAGCTTCGTGAATAGCCAACAACAATTCATGACAAGTCAAGAATCAAGACGAAAATCTCAAGAGCAATGGAACCAAAACCAAGATGCTTTAATGAGAAATTTGGAGATGCAATTGGATCAACTTGCAACTTTAATGTCAAACAGATAACCAAGGACATTTCCTTCAAATGTGGATTGCAATCCCAAGGAGGAAGCCAAAGCAATCACTTTGAGAAGTGGCAAGGAAGCAGCACGAGAGGAAGAAAGAGATAAATCACCAACTTCATCAACTGATTTGGAGGAACCAACGCGGAAGGTAAGTTTTTCTAACTCTAGATTAGAGGTAGATATGGATGCTCCAAGGAATGACAAGGGAAAGTGTATTATGAATCTGAACATAAAGGATCTTGATATCAATAGGTTGCCATTTCCTGTTGTAGCTAGGAAGGAGAAGAAAAAAAAGCAATTGGTTAGGTTTCTAGAAATGTTTAAGAAATTACATATTAACATGCCTTTTGCTAAAGCCCTAGCACACATGCCCAATTATGCTAAATTTATGAAGGAACATTGTTCTAACAAAAATAAACTAGAAGGGTATGGAATTGTACAACTCACAAAAAACTGTAGTGCAATTATCATGAATAAGATCCCAAAAAAATTGAAAGATCTAGGTAGCTTTACTCTACCTTGTGAAATTGGTGAGACCTTTGTTGGAAACGCTTTATGTGATTTAGGAGCCAGCATTAACTTGATGCATTATTTCATATGCAGAAAACTTAACTTAGGGGATCTCAAAGAAACAAGAATGAGACTTCAACTTGCGGATAGATCAATGAGAAAGCCGAAGGGAGTTATTGAGGACTTACTGGTGAAAATGGGAAAATTTATTTTCCCTGTAGATTTCGTGGTCATGGAGATGGAAGATGATAGGAAGACACCACTTATTGTGGGTAAGCCATTCCTAAACACTGCAAAGGCTCTAATTGATGTCCATGGACAAAAAGTCGCTCTTCGATTCAACAACGAAGAATTAGTGGTAGATATGAACAAGTCTCAGAAATATCCATCAAGTGATCTAGAAGAGTCAGTCTATTTCATGGACAAAATTGATGAATGTGTAGAGGAGATGCAAGAAAAAGTGTTGCTGAATGATCCAGTGAATTTAAGCTTGATGCATTCTTTAGAGAGTGAAGAGTTGGATGGAGTAGAAGAAAAATGGATAGCAGTTGTGGAGAAGGGATGCGAAGAGGAGAATTTGAAGTAAGAGAGAACTACTTTACAAGAGGGGAAATTCATTGTTACAAGGTAGAGACAATTAGTCCCAGCTGTGCCTTTTGTTTCGTTTCAAATCCAGAAGGGTGGCATAGCAGAGATAATATGTCCCAGCCATACCTTTCATTTTATCAAAATGGGGAGTTTTGATTTTAACCTTGTCGCGGCTGAGACAATTAGCCCCAACCGTGCCATTTTGTGTAACTGTCGTATTCTTTCATTTTTAAACCAATCTTTGGCCCCTCTTTCTCATTTTTTTAGTCTCCTTTGCAAATTATCTTCAAACTTCTAGCTTTCTCTCTCATTTTTGTGCCTTCTCACTCTCTCTCTCCAAGAATCAAGTAAGTATCTCTTTTCTATTTTCTTTGTTTTAGTTCAACGTATTTCCCTGTTTGCATTTTTGTGTACATTTTGTTTTCTATCTTCGATTTCTTTCCTTTTTAACTTTAATTGTTAGATTGGTTATGTTTTCTGCCATGTTTTCTATGGATTTCATAAATCTAGGTCTTGTTGTTTGTTGTTTTGTTGTTAAATAAATCCTGCCCACCAACTGTTCGATGAAATGCCAAAGAGAGGTAAGAAAA